>JABFOX010001205.1:0-13521 GCA_022817665.1 Axea sp. ZL-2020
TTTTTTGTTTCTTTTGTCAAAATTTTTCAGCTGAAGTATTTTTATAAGGTTTTATAAAAATAATTATACTATCGTTTCTTTTTGATATATCAGAATACTCTGTCGTGAAAATCTGCGTATAGAATGTACTTTGAAATACTATGTATTAAAACGCAGTAGAATTATAAGATTGGATTACTGTGCAATGATCCTGTATGGAGTTAATATGGATATAACTTAAATTGTAATTACTTTTTAATTTTATTTGAATTTATTTTAAATGCGTTTCTAAATCTTCACATGGACTCCATGCAGGGTTGATATGTCATAATCCAATATATTCATATTTAGTCTTACTGTATAGTATTTCTATCCAGATTTCTAAAAATACATTTTTACAGCAGGTTACTCATGATTTATATAAATGGAAGGTTATATATGTAATAATCTATTCTATTACAATTACCAATGAAAGTTAAGATCGGATAAGAAAGTCTAATAGATACCAATTCAGTTGCTTAACGTATAATGTATCGTGTGGCTAAATGATTAACTAAATTAATAAATATTTACATATTCTCCATTTATTAAATATTTTAATATATCTATAATTATTAAATACTAAAAAAATAGATATTCGATTTAAAATTTGATTAATATTATTCATATGCCTTGTATTCATATATTTTTTGGTATCTGTTTGACTTTTAGAATACAAAAAAGCTATAAAAAATTGAAATATTTGTTCACATAAAAATCCTAAAATTCATTCTAAGTACACGATGATTTTTTTGTCCATTTTCTATCGTAAAAGTTATAACTTCAAGTACAAATAGTAGATAAATAATGATTTAAGTTTAAATTAATCAATACTTTATCGGTTTTTACTAATAAAAAAATGTTGCTACATTAATAGTAATTTGTATATATCTGCAGAAATAAATTACTACAAAATTCTGTGGAAATCTTCAAAAGTTGCAAAAGTTTGAAAATACATCAATCTAGCATTTGGTAAACCTCTTCGTACTTTTACAGATTTTTAAATTTATCGAAAACTTATTTTAAATTTATTTCAGTTTTTTACAGATAAAATAATGTCTTCAATGTACTATGAATTAGTTATACACATATTAAAAATGTGTAACAATTAAAAAGGATGGATTAAAAATTTGAAAAGTCTGACTATGATAGAAATGTTTAAAAAACAAGATAATAATAATAAATAATAAATAATTTAAGACAATTTTGGAATGGTCTGCAAAATTGCACAGAATATGCTTATTAATAAGAATCTTATATTCTTTGACTTTTTAAGATTTCTAAAGACTTATGTAAACTGTTGTAGATTTGTATTGTAATTTATCTTTGCAAGAGTATCAGAGAAATCAACGTCTACTTTTATTATAAAAATCTGTATATAAAATAAAATGTAACTTAGTTGTTATATAAATTTCTATTGACGTTTTATATTTAATTAAACGATAGCAGAACATGTAGTAATAGTAATATGTACAAAATACGCTTATAATATAATTTAAAAAATAGTTATTGTTCAGTATCGTAAATGAAAATATTGCTTTGAATTATCTTTTCTGGTATATGATATTCTTTTACCATTTCTGACGTTGCCATCAATTTAATCAGTTAATATATGTTCTGGTACAATAGCTATATTTTAATCATATTTAAATACAGTACAAAGCGATGAAAACAATGTGATAAAGTGACATTTTCATGAATTTGAGGCTTTAATAAAATATACAAAACACTCTATCAATTTGTCAAATATAATCTAGAAAATTATAAAAATTGAAACGTTTCAGAATTTTTCGGACATTTTATTTTCTTCAAAATTTTTGTAGACACTTTTTCTTTACATTTCTACAAAATTTAAGAAAATGTTCACTTTTTTATTAGGTACGATATAAAGTTTTTTATTAGGTACGTACAATTTTATTTAACAAAATACCATGTTCCAATAGAATAAAGCACATTATAGTTCAAAATTAAACAGATTATAAATATGTAAAAAATTAAAAGATTTACATAGTTAAAAATACAATGTAGAAAATAATTAAATTCGATTTAATATGATTTAAATACATGCAATCCAATGGATTTATCTGAAACTATGTGGATATATCAATCTTTTTTATCTGTATAATCTGATCCATACATTATTATTGTTATCATAATTATTATCATTATTATTATATTTTATTATTATTATTATTATTATTATTATTATTATTATTATTATCAATGAACTATATTCTACTGGAGTAAGATAAATATGTATACAAATCGAATATTCGAGTAATTTATAACTATAAGGACGCTGTACTGATCGAATAATTCTTTTTATATTTTGTTTACAAAGTAGAAATGTTTTCATCGCATATTACAAGATTCAGAAATCATCTTGCAATGTACTCGAATTTGAAGAGGTAGTCGAATTTGAGGAGACTAAGAGGTATGGTGTATTATTTGTACATTCAACAGTCGCTAAATGTTGATCTTCCTTGGTCGTTGATGAAACCAATGAAACTTCATCAATCTCTATGGATAAAGGACTTTGTGATGATTTAATGTTTCTATTTTCTGAGTTACTTATGACTGAATTGATGAATTCCTGAGTTTCTGCACGTAACGCGTCAACCTTCTGTTGCAATACGTGATTACGCCGCATTAACGAAATTGTGCGAATAATAATGTTTAATAAACCTAAAACAATAAAAAAATATTTAAAAATATTACAATGGATTTTAAGAGCACATCTTTTTAAAATTCGTTATTTTAGTTAACGATTAAATTGAAATGAATTTCACGAGATCATTTTGATTCTTTAATGTGTTAGTACATTCTAATATTAAGTTAAACTTTAGTTTTTTTTAAATTAAGATTTTTCATTTACAGTATTTAGTTCAAATACCTAATTATAAAACCTATTTATATAGTTGTTAATTTAATTAAAAGTTAAGTTAAAATGGAGTTACTTCAAACTGATTAACATTCCAAATTATTTCATGAAATTCATTTTAAATTAGTTTCTTACGTAAAGAATAAAACTTAAAAAATATAATTTTACAATTTAGTTAGATCAACAGTTTTTTTTCGCATGAAAATGTTACAAAATTTAAACATTTTTTAAGACAATTTAAGTTATAAAAGTTAATATATTTTAGAACTAGATTTCATCTTATTTTGTCAATCCAATTTTAAAATTGAATTCTTGGTTTGCAATTTCAAATAAAGGTCTTTATATACCTTTTACTAAACTTTACGGAAATGTTTGCCAAACTATTTAGATTCAGTACTAAATTTTTTCTCAAACTCATTTAAGATTCTTTAACCTTTACATAATAAACAAAATGTAGTCTAGCGAATCATATGAATTGAATTTGTATTTAAACTATTTTTCATACTAATATAATTTTTTATTAAAAAGTCTTAGAAGTATATAGCTAATTATAAATAAATGTTACATTTGAAATCTAAATATATATTTATTTTTTAATCAGAGTTGTATATCACAGTTCAATTAATTTTGTGAATACCGCAGTAATTTTTTTTTCTCTTAAAACAAACTTATATAAGTGTGATACACGAAAATATGATATGGCTCAATGGTTAATATTTGAAGCTGATAAATCAAATTGTTTAGTTCAATTTTCAAAGACAAAAAGTTATTAGAGTCAACAAATTTTACTAGAGCAGTTAATAAACAGTATAATAAATGTATTGTAAAGAGTTTGTACAGAATAAGGTCTGGATTACTTGTTACACAAATTTTTTTACTATATATAGTTTAAACAATTTGGCAAGAGTTAAGAGAAAAGTTTGATAAAAGAGTTTAGCGAAAAATTTGATAATAAGATCTGACAAAAAATTCAGAAAGAATTTCGCAATAAGTTTACAGATCTTTCAAAATCTATAGAACTCTCTCCTGAGTTTTTTTAGACATTTCTTAACAAAATGTTAGATAATTGTTTAAACGAATTTTTGAAATAGCCATTTTTTAAAGTGATATATTTAAAAATCTGTTTATTCTTGATATTTAATCAATATTTTACTGATTGTGAAGTTAACAATGTTTTTAATCAACAGCTTAAAAACACAAATTTAAATATTACTGTTTATGATAAATTTTAATCTTGTTTTTTTTTTTTTTTTTTTATATGTATAAACGTGTATAAAGAAGTTTATAAAAAGTCTAAAATGGATTGAAAAAACACGTAAAAGCATACAAATCTCTAAACTTTAATTTTGTTAAATTCTCTTTGGGCTGTTTTCAGTAAGTTTGAAATATTTTAATTTCAGAGTTACTGATTCAATATACTTTCATATGGATTATAGTGCCATAACATCAATAAAATATTCGTTTTTATTTAAATTTTAGAATTAAATATATTTAATTTATTTTAGTCTTTTACTCTAACCTTCTCTTTTCGCCAAGTGATCTTTACATCTATCATCTTGTTTTTTAAAATAAGAAACTGACAATGAAGAATCTGGCGGACATTTCGGTAGCCAAGCAGAAATATTTTGCAACATTGTTGTCTTGGATCTCCCGGAAATGGCATTTGGTTCATGTCCAAGATCACGTTTAAACTGAAGTCGTCTTCTAGAAAAATAAGGACTAGCTTTTTCTTGTCTTGTAGGAAGATGTTCTGACATGCAAATTGTTGGCGCCATTGTTTTTGGATCTGAAAATTAAAAAATAAAGTTCTTTTCTGGATTTATTAAATTGTACATATTAAAATAGGGAATATGTCTAAAAACAAAATACAATTTATATAAAAATTTCATGTTAGTGCAATATTTGCAAAACTAAAACTCTTAACATATGGTATAATTTGTAGTACAATTATATTTATTTTTATCGTATAAATATTTTAATATCACGATTTAATAATGTATTTTAATAACACTTATTTAATATTCTTTTAACATAAATATTTTAACAATGAGTTTAACATAAATTTAATCTTAGCATTTTTAGACTCTTTTAAATTATCACGCCTATTTAAAACTTCTATGAAATTTAACTCAAACAAGGAAATATCAATACTTTGAACCCAGATTCAATTATAAGTTTCACAATTACAAATTTCAAATTTTGTCTTTTTACGAAAAATATTTTGACAATTTTTCGTACTGTATTACACTTTATTGGATTTTAAGTAAAAATTCGAAACAGAATATTCTATGTACATACGACAATGTCTGAAAACAATCGAAGGAGACAAAAATTGCCTAATATTTTAAAACTTGTTCAAACTATTTTAAATTTAATCCATATTTTACGTTCTATATCGATTATAAAGCATGTTTAATGTGCAGGTTGGATCTGTAGTAAGCTGGGTAAACTCGTATTTGATTTGCTTGGTAATCGAGTAATAATGTAAATAAATGCCATTAAACGATAAGCAATAACTGAAGTACAAACAAGTATGGAACAGTATGAAGACATGAAAAAGTAAATAAACGTAAAATGTATAAAAAAAGTTCGATACGGGTTTTGATAAGAATTCAACTTTCATATTTTTTCGAACTTTTTCGGATGTTTTCATATTTTTTCTCACTTGAAATAGTATATATAATTAATATAAATAAAGAAAAAATGAAAAATTACGAAATATTATGAACAATTGTTAAAATGGAACTTGGTACTTTCTTGACAAATTTTTCGATTTTTTTTTTTTCTTCAGACCGATTGTCGAACTTTTCCAGCCTTATGAGATTTTTTTTTCTTTAATGCTTTTCGACTTCTACAACATATAGCTATTTTTATTTATCAATGTTTTATCGGAAAATGTAATAAAATTCAATTATGATTAATTTTTATACTTAGTTGAGATACTTTATTTTTAAAATAAAATTATATTTTATTATAAAATATTATATTATTTTAGCACTAAAAATATAATTCATTAATTAGCATTTTTTATCATGATATACCAACAAATTAAAATATTTAACATGTAAAGGATGCAAATTAGTTGTTTTTTATTTATTTATTTTTTTAATTATTGTAGTTTTTACGCATTTTCCATATTAGTTTTATATTTTTTATCTATAATTTTTATGAAATTATTGGAATTTAATGAAATCTAAGCTCTAATTAAATAATATTGAATACATATCATTATCAAAAGAAAATCTACAATACAAACGTGAAATATAATAGACATATTTAAAAACTTAATACATTAAAATTATCCTCTATTACAGAATGTTTTAAATCTTTCAGTTGTACGAACTGTAATTTTGAATACTCAAAAAGGTTTGATTTTTAATGTAATATTACAATATTACATCAGCTGTCCATTGTCTATTAAGTGAAAAAGGGTCTTCTATCATATTTCAGTACAAATACATTAAATATTTTATAATTGCTTTTTTACAATCGATCATAAAAACAGTCCACCCTATTATGAGTGAAATGTAGAATCTAGATGTTACTTAAATAAGTTTAGATTTAAAAATCATTAGAACACTGGTCAACACGCGCTGTGACCCAATTAAGAATACTTGTGCACGTGTACATTATCAAAATAGAACGTAGTGATCACGTCAGATACAAATATTTCCTGTGTAACGATGCGACCTCGAACTTCACTCAGACATGTTACGAAAACACGTGTGTATGGAAAAAGATAGATGCCCAGTTTTTACAATTAAAGATTCATTATTTTGCAACAAGGCTAACGTTCAAGATGTTAATTTTTTTGTTTATTTTCGTTTTAGACGACTGCTAACAGTATATTAATTTTTGCTTTAAACCATATAAACTGCTATGCGTGTATGACGTTATTTTATAATGTCATAACTAATTCGCGCTTATTTGTCGAACGATGAAAAATAAAATAAAATTACGATATCTTATTTAATATAAATTATTAAGAAATATATATTAAATGCACTGTTAAAACACCTGTTTTTATTACATGAATTCAGTACCAGTACTTCGAATGGTACATATAACATTAAAAATGACTTTACAATCGACTTTTGTAATTTTTTGTTAAATACGAAACAAATATACGTATATAATTCAAGTTACCATATTTGCAAACAATAATAGTTTCTTCGTATGAAAGAATAGTCATTTGAAATTAAATTTAATTTTAGAAATTGCTGATGTGTATTCAGCTTCATTATTGTGCAAATTATCAAAATTAAAAAATATACAAGATATGGTTGTAAATTTCATTTTATTCGTAATTGATATGATTTAAAAAGTACGAAAACTTGCGTAATTATTTTTCTTGCATATTTTTTAAGTGTAATAAATTAGTTAACTTTAATTGTTAGTTGTAATTGTAATTAGTTAAATTTAAATAAAATACAATTTATCAATTATTTACATATATTATTAGCAGTAATGATATATTTTTTCGACGTTTCAGATCTGAATGATCCGAAGTGAAATTTATAATTTAATAAAATTGAACAGCTGTTAATTTATTACTGTAACTTTACCTTAATATTTAATGCTTATAGTATTACTCTGAAAAAATTAGCAAAACTCAACAAATTCCGGATTTGTTTAATTTGTTGGAACTTTTCTATGATCTTTTTAATTACTGTATTATCCTTCTATTAATATTTGTATTTGTTACTGTGTAAAATTAGTCGTTATTAAATATTTTTAATATGACTGTAAAAAAGGTTTTATTAAATAAGTTAAAGCATAAATAATTACAAACGATAATTCACTATGACGTAATATTCATGAAATTAAACAGAATAAGTTTACGTGATGTTTCTGCATTATTCGTAAAATATTTCTATATAATGAATTTAAGCAATCTTTACTCAAATAAGTAAAAAAATTACACGGAACTAATAATAAAAACAATTTAAAATTAACAATTCGAATTGGAATGTGTAAATTTTAATTTTTAAGAAATGTAGTTCTTAACTATTATGTCAATGCATATTAAATAACAGCCAATATATTTAATAAATTTTACTATTTGGATAAAAATTAAAGAAACCATTCCCAATTATAGACAAAAACTGAAATTTAGACATTTAATCTTTTCAAAATAAAACAATACGTAAACATCAACTCAGTAATGATATCTCTATTTTTTTAGTATTTCTTTATAAATTTAAATATTTGAAGTAATTCAGATAATCCCATATTTATCTTAAACAATTAATCAATTTGTGTAGAAATTGTTAATTAAACGTTTATCAATAGGTAGGCAATGAATTTTTTCTTCTAAATTAAAGATCTTTTTACGGATTTTTTTGCACTAGAAATAAAATAAAGAAACGATGGTTTGTTCAATTAAAACACATATTTAATTTATGCTGCAATTTTATATGCTTTTTATTCTGCGGCAATTATGTGCCATATAATATTCTGTTCTTTCCACAATACCATTTTCCTCTTTCATCTGAAACTGAAAAATCAAACAATATACTAAATGTATATATAAATTTCTCATTGATACGGTTCTTGAAATTATTATTTTTTGACAAACCAGTCGATATTCAGAATTTTGAAAACCAATTTTTTATTAAAAAATGTAACTTGTTTTATTTATCAAAAATCAGCAAATTGGTACGTTTGAAATAGCATGGACCAACGACAAAGTTATTATATAAGTTTGTTGGGGGAGATTGTGATCGTCTGGATGGTATATTGTTAAGATATTGTGGCAAGTGACTTTGATGAAAACATTGTTTCGAAAAAAATGCGTTTAAAGTGTTACAAGTTGAACCGTAAAACAAACATTCGTCAACTTCCCACATAATCATATATTCCTGGGTCAATTTTTTGACAATAAGATCGGCATAACGATTCATTTGTATTTGTTGTACACAACCGCAATCTTTAACTTGAAATTGAAATTGTAAGTGTCAATATGAGTAGCACTACCACACTCGAAAATGCGATAATTCAATGTGTCATCTTCCGATGGATGGATATCAGAGATCAGATTCATATTTTTCGCACTGCTCGAACTTACAGTGAACTACTTTCAAAGACCACCTGTTTGGAGATTTCAAATGTTTCGGAGTATGATCTATTTAAAATGCATTAATTGATTTTGATTCTCAAGAGCCTGTTTTCCTGATCATTGTGAAGTGATCCCGACACACACGTGTTGTTATGCTAAACAATCAGAACCGAATGTTTATGCTCAAATATAGATAAAAATCATGCTACGCTATTTATTGAAGAATGTATGAATTTTTACTCCAAGCACGAAGTTACATATGAATTATGTGAAAAGAAACGGGTTTACAAAAGCCCGACCCTTGTACCTACGCATTACTTTGAAATGATTCACCGGTTGCAAGTGACGCATGCGACAAATAATGCTATGACTTTACGTTTATTTTAACTTTTACAAAAGCACTAGATAATATGAATCTTCAAATGTTTTACTTTTAGAAGATGTAAAAAAATCATTTTAGAAATGATTTCTTTATTAATATTTTTTATTTAACGTTTTTCAGGTATTCTTTTGATTCAACACAAAAATGTTTATGATATAATTATATGGATTGTTATACATACATTCTGTGTAAAAAGTATTCAGAATTCTTCATATAGAAGACGCGTGTAAAAGATACCACCACTATATATTTACTATGATTTGGTATCAATCTAATGGGTTCCTCAAGATATCGACAATTTGACACTACTAACATTTAATTTTTGTATTATTGTTGAGAAAAAAAAGACATAGGTGCTCAACTTGATGGATTTTACACATTTTCTGTCTAAATTTAGCAGTTTCTAGAATCGGTTAAGTTGGACGGTTTTGACAATAACAGATGCCGATGGTGATAAAAATGATAAATTGGTTTTGATGAAATTTATATTCGATTCTTAAGTTTAAACGAGCAGTACACTTTGTGGTTTCAATATGTCGGATGTCCAGCGCAGTTTATTCTGTACCCGGTAGTATTCTGTGGAATGGGAAGTATTAGATCATGTTAATAATTGTCTGTGGATTGGCAGAGATGTGGTCTAAGGCTTTCAACTAACAAATTATCAAATTTTATTTCATCTGACTTTATTTCCTTATTTAAATTCTCTTTTGATTCTTTTTATATTTTTCAGAATATTTCAGATTTTGTTCACTACTTCTGACTTTTTGAAATATTTTTTACTTCTGTCATCTCTTTTCATCAGAATTGGACAAAATTGTAGGGAATTTTGAAATAATAACGTTACAAATGTAAATCTTAAATAGTTGTATGCATACAGCATACTTGTTCTTAAAGATAATAGACTTTATATTGATACTGAATAAGTCAGTTTAAAATGGCAGTTATATTTAAAACAATTATTTACAAAATAAAAAACATAACCCATTAGTTACACCAAAGTTTAATTAATTATAAAGAAATTTAAAATTTTAGATCTGATGTAGCGTCTTTTAAATTGTTGGTAGACTTGAACTTTAAATACATGTCCATATCGTTGATTTGTGTTTTAGTTAAAGAAAGCTTAATGAATAATAAAGTTTTGTACTTCTATTAAGAAATTAAATATCAAATTTGAATATTAGCAGAGATTGTAGAAATGAAAAACAAATGTGAAGAATGAAATATCTTTATAATTACCAAATTCTTTAACAAATAATACTGTGGAGCATCTGCATAAGAATGAAATTCATACTGTTTGACAAAATAAGAAAATATTTATTTATTAAATATGAAATGATTAGACTGAAAAAATGTCTGAGTCGCACTGCGACTCACAACGAGATCCAACTGTGCTTAGCCTGGTTCAGATTGATTTCTAAACTATTTCTTTAACTTTTCCCATATTCGATCTTAATTATTCTTTTATATACATGGTTTTTTTATTAAAAATTCATTTATCTGCATTACATATATTATTTAATATTAATCATTATCATTTTATTAATAAATGAATAAATAAAGATATGTAACACCATTAAAACTTTACACTAAATTCCCTTTCAGAGATTTTAGTTTTGACTTTGATATAATTAATTATTATAATTACAGCATCAATTATAATATAGTTTGATTTTATATCATGATTTATTCGTTTGTGTACTGTTACATTTCAATAATCTAAACTAAAAGTAACACATTTCCACTATATATTAACCTTTTGACTAAATGAAGAATATTGGGAAAAAATGAATTCATAAAAAAATAACGAAGTTTCAGAGCGTTGTTTGAAGCTTTACAAGAAAGATAAAAAGGATTTCTTGCATCAATGCGTGACAACAAATGAAACATGAATCCACTACTGCATATCTGAATAAGAAAGATTGTCAGAAGAGTGGATAGCAGCCGATGACAGTTGTCAAAATTGACCAAAAACTCAAATTTCATCTCGTATTATGAAATATTATGTAGTATTATTGGATCGATTAGTGTAGAAATCAAGAAAAAACAGCCTCACATGCAAAAGAAAAAAATATTGTTTAATCAAGACAACGCTCTGTGTCACATGTTGATGAAAACGTTGATTAAATTAAACGAATTATGCTTCAAACTGTTTTCCCACTCACCGTACACTCCAGATCTGACAACCAATGACTACTGGCTATTTGCAGGCGTCAAAAAGATGTTTTAGGGAAAGAAATTTCGCTCAAATGGAAAAGTAAATGTCAAAACTGAGACCTATTTTGAGAATAAAGAGAAATCGTTCTACACAAAAAAAAAAAAACATTGACAAGTTAGCGTAGCTTTGGAATGAATGTATCGTTCTCGAAGAAGAATATATTGATGAATAAACTTGAATTTCTAAAAAAAACAATTTGTTTTTCCTAGTTAGATCGGAAATTTCTTAGTTAGACTTATTGAGTAATGTATTATTGATATAACAGTTCAACCAAGATCATTATAATGTTATAATATATTTCGAATAAAACATTGCAAAACATTTATATGAATGAACACAAAACCGCATCTGTCTTTTGATTAACGAGATTTTTTATGAACCTGATTGCTTTAATACAAACTTGTAAAAATTAACTTTGTGATTATAACGTCGTTTTTTTGACTTATGTTAATCATAAGTCAGAAAATAAAAAAAATCGTTTTTTTTTATTTAGTTTGAATTGTCGTTTCTAATTTTATTATATTTATTTTCAACTGTGTTAAATGTATATACTTCAATTTTATTTATATACTCTAATTTTATTATATTTATTTCAATTATGTTAAATGTACATACTTCAATTTTATACTTTTATACTGTATACTTGTGGAATATTTGTTGACGATATTCATATATATTATTCGATATTCAACATGGAAGAGTGCCATTTCATATTTCCACTTTATTTCTGTCTGTGTAGTTTAATAATTCTATAATAATTACTGTACTTATAAATGGTATGCAAAATACCCTTACAAAATATGTAAAATATTCTTTTTCCGAAAATATAATAAATCTTAATAAAATGTATTACCACTGTTAGAGTTTATAAGAAGCATTTAAATTTCCTTCAAAATTGTGTAAACAAATATATATTTTATAAATATTGAAATGTTTTTATCATCTACTTAATATCGAAATTTTTTTTTATGTACGACTGTAATATTATATGAATTATTTCTCAATAAAGTGTCTTCTGCGAACAGCATGTTGCAAAATTATTGATAGCATTGCAAAAATAAGCGCATACAATTCAGTACAGCAAGTGCCAAGAATAGGACGTTGACCCAATGTGACACGTGTGCATTTAGTTCAATCTCTCCTTTCGAAGTCCATCTCCCGATATACAGACATAGACAGAAGGAAAAATGAGTAAATGAAAGAGGAAATGACAACGTTTAAGCAATTTAAACAATAACACAAAACGCTGCAGTGCATCTTTGCCAAATTATTTGTGCACGTGTAATACGGCACTACAAAAACTTCCATTTTAATAGATATTTTATTATATGATTTCATGTTAAAACATAATAATTTGAAAATAAACACTAGTGTTTTAACCAGAATATTGAAATTACTCAAGCGTAATATTAAAATTATATTAAAAAAATATTAAATTAATATTTATGGAACGTTCCCAGAATGTCTCATGTCCGCTTAAAATCGTATTCCAGGGATATTACTTTAATACCCTAAGAAAACGATTTTAATATTATTTTAATACATTCAAAAATAAAAATTAAAATGTCTGTCTTGAATTTTTATGTCTGCTTTTATATACCTCTACTTTATACATACACCATATATATTATATAAACATAGATTTCAAATGTAAAGTCGATATTTCAAAATTCCAGATAAAGAATGGCGACAATTTGATTTTAGAAACATTAAACTAACATTCAAATAATAGTTCTCTAATATAATTTCAAGCGGACGCCGTTCGTCGAATATTATTTAATATAAAATAATATTTTGCATTAGTCAGTTATCTATTAAAATAAAATATAAAACGTTTTGTATTTAACATAAAACATTTCTTATGTTTTTAGTTTTGAAACAATAAATGCAAAACATTAATCGTTTCTAAAATATAAACGTTCTAATCGGATCAAAATACAAGAGTAAGGAAACAGTTAAATATTCAT
>JABFOX010001206.1:0-13515 GCA_022817665.1 Axea sp. ZL-2020
CATACACAAACAGTATTTTTGCCATCAATATCAATAAAATATAAACACGAAGAAGATAATATTTTCTGTACTTCTTACTTTTCAATATTACTTTTTACAGTTTTTGAATACTGTTACAAAAGTGAAATGTAATGTTAATTAAAAAACAAGAATTTAAAAATTGCGAAACTATTAATAAAAAATGAATGCCAAGATGGAACCACTATGACCAACAATTTTTTCACAAGCGAAATACGATTGGCACATAGTGTCGATTTGTTTAAGAAACCACTAGCGATGAAAAAAGATGTCAAGGTGTTAAGAGCAGAAAATGCCATAAAGCGCTGCGAACTCGTTTGTTCGGACCAAGATCAGAGTCAGAGGTATCTTTCACAGATGCTAAATACATCAACGGATGTAAAACATTTCTGGTAAAAAATCCACCCTGACGTTCACTTCAATTACAAACAGACGCAAACAAATATGCCTAACATTTGACACTTTTTAAACATCAAAACTTGCTTTTCCCAAAATCTTTTTTTAGTTTGCAAATTCTCTTATTGCACATTATTTATTTTAGCGTATCGTCTTTTTTATCTATACACAAAAATAAAATTATGATTTCACTTGTTTCCATGCTTTTTAAGTACCGAGCTAGCATCAGTGGCCAACAAATATGTGCAAAAATGCAGTTAATTGAATTAGAGCTACTTTGAGGCTTAAATTTGATTTGAGGTATTCAGAAATAGAATTGGGAAATATATATGCTTGACTTTATTCCATTCATTGAACTTGTCTAATACATCTTAATATGTAACCACATAATTATATTTCTGGCTTTACAAAATGGTAAATAATGCAATGCAATTATGACAGTATATATGTTTAAACTTAATTATATATTAAATTACGTTCTTGTAATCATTCTTTGACTTTACTTTCCGAAATATCGACGCATTCGTAAAAAAAAAAATAATAATACTGTATAAATGTATTTGTCACGCATCTTATCTTAATTATTGTTTAAATCAGACTAAAAATAATCAGAACAATGTCTGTGATGAGTAAATATTTGTAGTATATTATGATTACCTTACAAATATTTTAATGTTCAAGTGTATGAAAGTATACATTACTATGCATGGAACACTCTCTCACGTATCACATGTACAGGAAAATATATTTTTTTGTTTTTATTTTTCGTATCAGTCTAAGCTTTGAAAATGAATTTAAAAAACATCTTTATATGCGTTATAATAAATTTTATGTTTTAATTTAGTACATTTAATTTAAATAAAACAATAATTAAAGGAAATTATCATAACATGAGAAAAGTCTTGTTATAATGCAAGTTTATAAGTTTTATGCAAATTAATTTTATACAGATGTGCAAGTAAAATTAAAATTAAAATAAAGAAAAAAGTAGCTAGAATAAATAAATAGTTTGAAATGCATCATTTTATTGTTCATTAGGAGTATAAACAACACAAACATCATACATCTAAAGGATATTTTTATACCAATAATTTCTCGTACGTGATTTTTATACACATTACCACTCTTCCTTATAGACGTAATTGCCAGCATAACAAAAACTTGGAAAATAATTTTTTTTGCTCGTTCAGCAATTAATGAGACATTAAATTATACTAATTAAGATAAATTCCAAAACAATCCATCGAGTGGTCAGAGTCGTCTTAATTCGTTAAGCGTCGGTTATTTATAAAATACAAACGGATCGTTAGAAAAATGAACCACGAGTTTTGTGAAATTTTTATGACCAATAAATGCTTTGTTGTTTGATTTACAACGCGCTAGAAATAATTTTTACAGCTTCAAAGAAACAGGTAATTTTTCGAGAACCGACTTTATTTTGCACTTGTTGAATAATAAACATTTGTTATAAATGTTGAAGAGAAAAGAAACGGTCGTTGCACATTTACCATTTGAAATGTAAAGCGAATGTAACAGTTAGTCAAGCAAAATAAAGAGCGGAATTTAAAATTAGTTTTGTCATTAACAATGAAATCGTCAAATCATAATAATCTAATTTGCACAATTTGTTGTTTCTTTTTTTTTTTTATTGAAACAAACAGAATGTCATGCATTAAGCGATGTGTTTGTTGTATCTTTTTATCAGCAAGTGCAGGAATAAATGTATAATTAAGCACAATTATGTTTGCAAGATTATAAGATTTCTAAATTTTGTCAAGTGAATGCTAATCAAAAGTTGATAATAAAAAAGACGTGTTCGTAATTTGTACAAAAATAGGTCGAATATATGAATATAACGATACAAAATAATAAGAGCATCAATTTGTGTTAAATTATTTCACAACTTTTATAAAAATAATAATTGACCTGACATTGGTGCAATTAATGAGTCTGTGTTGACTAAAAGTACGTGTTTTTGCTGCAGAAAAGAGTCGTCAGAATCTGCTAAACTAGTGCGTGCGACGCAATGCACTCCGACTGCTCGAAACCATCAAAAATATTACCAAATGGGGATTTTTTAACTTTACCTCTTAAGAAACGAGTCTGCCAGAAACTAGTATATCTTATATTCGATCCTTAAAGGACACATTTTCGTCGTTGATACAACGATGTGTATAATTTTTTGCTTCCATACAAAATTGGATAAAATTAACAGTTGCCTCGAATAAACATAAAATTGGATTGGATGCTCCAATAGAACCATTCAAGGAATCTAAAGCATTTGAAGAGTTGTCACCTTCGTTGAGGGAGTATTCATTTATTGATGCAGAAGAACGACGCCGCGGCTTTGATGTCATTTTTTACAATATCAAATCCATTTCTGACTTTCAACGAGCTAAGCAATTTGAATGAAGTAAAATTATATTTTACAGTCTAGGTGTAGAATTTTATGAGCCAGTAATTAGATACGTAACCTGTACTTTAAACGTTTTAATATTTATGGACAAGATAGTAACTCGGTAAAAAATAGTTATTATAGAAAAGGAAGTATTTTAATCGCAATTAAAAATAAATATCACAGTTATGTCGCGCTTTGAACTCATCAAACGACGTGGAATATTTATTTGTGCTAATTTTTAAGAACAGTATAAACATGGTTGTTGGAACTCTATAATTTCCATCTGTATGTTCAATTGCTCTTGCATCTTCTTGCTTCTTATCTAAAATCATATTGCTCTTCCATCGAATATCATAATGAATTACGCTGATGTTGATAAAACTTTATTCATTGATTATATTTTTATTCAGATGATATTTAAATTCGTTTGGAATGATGATAATTTTGGTAGTTATGCAGAATTTAAAGATTATACTTCTTTGCACTCATGATAAATGATTTCAATAAAATTCTCCAATCTTAGGAAATCTGTTATATGTCTAGTGAAAAGATATTATACAATGCATTTTGTCCATTGCTGAAAACACGATTTTGATTAACGAAAGATCAATCGTTCGTTTCCTGATATAATACAATATAATTGTTTTGCTCTTCTATAATTGCTTTGCTTGCAGAATATTTTAAAACTTCTAAGGAATCTAAAAATAATAGTAATGTCAATATTCGTTTACAAATCAAATACGCTTCATTAAATTCCTATCTCTTTAACGTATACTTTTGAGAAATTGTATAAACTGGAGATTCACAGAGGCGCTGGACTAAACGCAAAGGTGACGAGTAGTTTTCCACGCTGCTCAGCAATTGTAGACGTATTTTCTCTTGCTCGTCAAAAGCTGTGTTTGATAAGAGTTTGACCACAGAATAATTTCATGAGATCTGGAAATCACTCAGATTTTCAAATTTCGTTTAAGAAATGAAACAGATCTCTAGTTGTTTTGAGTGTAATTCCAAAGTTGTTTGAATTACTACTTATAAATAAAATTAAATATATGATTTTACTTAATTTATCGACCAATCAATTCATCTTCAGAGAAAAGAGATATAATGAAGTGAACCTGATACGTTATGCTCAATAAATCTTAAGTCCTCTTGAATGCAAGGTACAAGCAGGTGCCATGTATATGGATTTCAGTGAAATATTCAACTCACTTAATCATATTTTGTTATTATCAAAACTGAAATCTTTTGATGATGCAGGTCAAATATTATGTTGGCTTAGAATTATTGGAACAATACAGTTCATTGTGCGCGACACCAAAATTTGATTTCTCACAAAATGAATGTACTTTCTAAAGTATCATGAAGCTCATTGTTTTCTTATTATTTTATATCAACTGATTACTTATAAAATCTCAATTAATGACATTTTTCTGTAATCAATCACGTCAAAGTTTTATTTTTTGGTAATAACTTGAAAACACGCAATAATATTCACTCAAATTCGAATGTACAATAGTCGCAGGTTGTTTGAACAACACATACGATTGTTGTTTAGTCAATTTTATCCTAACGCGAATGTAAATACATACCAATTACGAGGGACGAACTATTAATAATCCACACTTATAATATGAATGACTCACCAGTGGAAATCATGTACATTTTATCAAAAATCTTGATATCAATTTTAATTCCAATATGTACTTTAATAAACGTACATATGCTAATAATGTACAGATGTAAATAAAAATATACAACTTTGATTCAACGTTTTGATTTTCACACATTCGACAATAACAAGAATTCATATGCTTTTGAGCAATTACATTTTAGAATAATAGTCTTTCGAACAAATATCCTTGATCATTTTTATTGGTCACAAATATAATAGTACGATGAAAAAAAAGTATTAAACTTTGATTATCACTGTTATATTTTGTGCATACTTGAAGTGATATTAAAGTCATATAGAAATTTTGAAATAAACTGCTCTTATTTTATTTACATAGAAAATAACACTGTGATTAGAATGTGCAAATATGTCAATTCTTTAAATATAAATATATCTTAAATTGGAAAGGTGTGTATTAACAATACATTTCTTACTTTTGAGTTAATATGTTCTTACTTTGCAGGCCATCTTTGCATTAGCGTAACATTATAAAACAATTTTTTATATTTATGTTAGGTATGCAATTCTTAATTTGTCATGAATTAACTTGCAAATTGTACGCGTAAATAGATGAAGAAATATATATATATAATAAAATATAAATGGAGTTTAAACACAATTTTTATATTGTAATAAGATAAATTAAACTGAATGGTGCAGTTAATGATTGAAATGTCAGTGTTTTTACAGCAAATGTGATTTGTGTTATTTTTAATTTCAACATTTCTCCTTACTTAATTTAATTTCTTTAGGTTTAAAGTCGTGTGCTTTTAGTAAAGAAATCTGATCATGGTAAAATGATGAGTTCGGGCAAAAACACAAATTCAAGTTCAGTGTTAAAAAAATGTTGTCTTAGAGAAATCTGAGAATAATAATCTACATTAATGACGCGATAAGGAGTAGTAAAAGTTAGTACTGAACTCGAAATTGGCATAACCAGTTGTCAGTTTTTGATAATGTTTCATTTGAGATAAATTTTCAAAAACTAAATTTCTTATCAAACAATTAACTCGTTAATTAAATTTAATTGATTGTTAAAAAGAATAATACAGAAATGATTTTTATAATAAAAGTTTGACTAAAAAACTCGAAGCCAATGAGTGGTTTGTTTTGTGTGAAACGTAGTCGGAAATAATATATTAAATATCCATATAAACGAAAAATGATCAAAAAATGACGTTACGTCAATGCTGAAGCAACGGTATTAATTATTCGTGTTTTAATCAATGATATAAACAAATTTCAAAATTCTGGTTTTACTATGCATTTTTGGCATTGAACTGAATAAGATTTTCCTGAAACACAAGCAATGCGTATTAAGGTCGCATTTTTGAAATTCGTTTGTATCATTAAATGAAACCCAAAAAACGGTCTCTGTGATTTTGATTCTGACGTGTCACCTTAATAAAACTTCTACATAAAAAAAATAAGCGCAAGTAAAAATTGCTAAGTTTAAAAGTTACGCTCCATTCCAGTTCATTATTTTTAATCAAGTTGTTAATACTCTATTCAATCTAATTTGTAATATTAATAATTTATATGCATATTAATGATAGAGTTTAAAAAATGAGATGTTTAATTGTTTAAATAATGTTAATTTTTAATTAATTTACTTTTTTGTATTCTTGTGTAAAAATT
The DNA here is from genome assembly GCA_022817665.1 of Axea sp. ZL-2020. Lineage (NCBI taxonomy): Eukaryota > Metazoa > Arthropoda > Insecta > Hymenoptera > Scelionidae > Axea > Axea sp. ZL-2020. Next base: position 6,123 of record JABFOX010001206.1, read on the forward strand.
GGAAGTTGGAAAAAAAAATCTGAAATAAAATTGGTTATTAGTCATTCGATATAAAGTTCTTTAAACAATATAATTATATAAACGTAACGGAATAAATGGCACGTTTTAACATTAATGTATCAAGTAAATATTAAATTAAATGAAATTATACTGTCTCTTATACAATGTGCAGTGACTTCCATCTGCGGTATGCAACGATAAGAAAATAAGTTAATTTTAAATGTTGGTCGACATTATATTAATCTACAATTATTTAATTAAACCATTGAGCTTAATTAAAATATAACAGAATTAGAATAATAAATTTAATGTGCCACACAAAGTACAAATCATCTGAAAAAAAGCTTTTACTTGAATCTCTAATTTAAAACTGAAAACTCAATAATCTTTTATTTTTATTTTATTTATACGTTCATCATTCACTACCTGGAACAAAACGCAGCACGCAAAATTCAACTTTTGTTACAACTGACATAGCTTGCAATAAAACTCTTTTAGCCAATAAACAAATTTAAGCGAAAAATTGAAATTATCCATTAAAACATTTTAAAAATTAACGAAAGCTGTGGAATTTTATAAAAATTACTTCAAACTTTAGTAATTATAAATTTCATTTACTATGTATTGCTAAAGATTACGTGTAATTATATTTAATACTGAAAAGATTTTGACTGAAATATTGTATCGTCACATTTTTGTTGCAAATGATACAAAATGTATTTTTTATTCAGTCTACAGCTTTTGACATTTTAACTAAGAATAGAAACGATTTAAGTAAAATTAAAAACATCGAACTAAATTGCAAAGTGTAAAACTATAAATTCAAGTTTACACATTGAAATTCTTTCATATTCACATTAAGAAACAAACAAGACCAAGTCCCATGCAAGGTCGTTTTCCCTATAAAAGTAGATAAGTTGAGTAAAATCTTACGATAAGTCTGCGCGAAAGCCGGAATTCTTGGATTGTCCTTAACTTGCACCAAAACACTGAATATACTCATCAACAGAAAAAACGACACAGTAATTGGAAACACGCTTTTGAGAATCGGTGAACAATCGATTGGACAGGCTTTGTTTCCCCGGCACTATCAAAGAAGACGCGGAAAAGCCGGTGGCGCACGTGCTTGTCAGAGCTGTGTAATTAAATTAGCGTGTACTAAAACATACTCTCTTCGTCGACCGCCGGCGCGCAACTGTCACTGTGAGTGACGGCCAGGCCGCGTTCGATTCCCCTCCACGCCCCACGTGGCCTAGATATAGCGCGGCTATATTTAGCGCACGTCGTCATCGAGCAGCCACACGATTGGCTAGCAGTGACGTGACCGTGCGTCGCGAAAAAAGAGCGCGCACTGAAGCTGGGCGCGCCGACGACTTCTACCGATCATTTGTTGACATTAAACTGTCAAACACCGATTGGGGTGTATCGATCGCGATGATTCAACTTCGATCGACGATTTTAATTGAAATAATTATCTTAAAAGAGCCAAACAAATTACGATTATGCGATTGCTCGATTCGATAATTATTGAAAGGTGTACGTTTTAATTTACATTAAATTTACATTGGAATTCGTGTAACAAATTCAGCACGTTGTTATTATTCTTGGAATCGGATTTAGAGGAATCTTCTTGGGTAACATTATTTATTAAAATAAGGAAGGTTAAAACAAAAGAAATGGGAAGTAAAAAATGTTTGATTCCTTCTTACATTGGTGAAATTAGAGGTTATATGTCACTGACGCTTATCGCTGGGCAAAAATAAGGCAAAGCTGACACGTTAAAGTTTCAGTTGATGTAAATTGCTTTTTCTTTTTTCACATGAAAAATTAAACAACACGCTTTGTAAAATTCAATTGGAATTACTTTTCGTGACATTCGTATCAACTCGTATAATAATTCCCTCATTGATACTTAATATTTGTTATTACTTTTTTTTACTATAATTATTATTATTATTATTACAAGGAATATAAACGTCGGATTGAAAAACTAAATGTTGAAACGTTCTAGCGAATAGAGCAAGTTACGTAGAAATTAGCTAGATTCAACGTTAGACTGATTGACATATGTAGAATGTAGCTAATTCCTGCACAACTCGCTCTATTTGTGTGGACATTACCACGTTCCATGTATGTAGATGCTGCTTAAATCTAATCGCTTAATGTCTATATTAAGCAATTTGAGTTAGTGTAATTGAGACAGTTATAATAATCAAATATTTTAACTGCATAAACATTTAATTTAATTGCTTAAACAATAAGACCGGATTATCATAAATATCGTGCAGACAGGTTGGGATAATTAGATGGGTTTGATTAAAACTAAAATGGCACATGTTCGTTAGTTTGATGTTAAGCTGTTGTTAATAAAGCCTTGAAACGATGTTTAATTTCTAACAAATAAAGAACAAAATTTTGCATTGCTTTTCCCATGCACATGAAATATTGTTAGCAAGCAAATTAGATGATAAAATAAATGAAATATTGACTAAAAAAGTACAGGCGGCAATATTTTTCCGCAAGCAAAACGTCGATTTATAATATTCTGCTTTTTAAACAATTGTTTTCACACGCTTCTACACACTTGCCATTTTAAAATAAGAAATTAAAATAAAATAATGTAGTAATTTTGTTTAAGATACCTCAAGAAATCTTAGAAAATGGAACAAAAAAGAACTTATGTTATTAACTTGTTTTTACTGAGACTGTTAGATATGTTGTTCAATGCAAATAGACGAAATGAAATAAACTATTTCTACAGTAAATTTTTATATTATGTTCATATTAACAAATTCAATAAATACTAAGAAATTAAATTGAAAAACGAATAAAAGCATGTCCCAAAGCACTAATTTTAACTGCGTTTTTGACTTATGTTTATACTTTTGAAAGGACACTGAGAAAAGAATATAGAAAGCTTTGATACAAATTCTGTATAAATGAATGCAGAAGTAAATTGTAATGGTTTTAATAATAATTTATAGGAAAATTCGTGATGTTTATTTGAAACTGATTTATTTATCACAGATAATATTCTGTTATGTTGCAAAAGAAACGTCTATGTTTGACGTCTGAATTTATTTCCCTGTAATTTATAAAAGAATTAATGTTAAATTTCATCAAAATATAGTTTGTTTAACACAAACTGTCATTTGTATAATCACAGAGAATCTGAAAAATGTTAAACACCTTCCTCTCTAAAGAAAATTACTATCCTTATTCGGAAGTGAAGCACTGTATTTCAAATTATAAGTCTAGTATGCAAGTCGCTTGGCTACGTTTAATGATAAATAATTTTATTTATATAAAACAATTTCATTATTCTTTAATTATTTCAAACATTCTGAGTTAAAATTATTAATGCATGAATTTGAAAATAATAAGCTTCATGCGAAATTTCATAAAAAGTACTTGTATTAAAATTACATTACAGCTGCTATTTCGTTAAAAAAGAAAAAAGATATTAATAATGTACAATAAACTTAATTTCTCATCCTTCGTAACAATCCAAGTCAACGATTTTACTTGATATTTTATACCTTTATAATTTTATCCAAGAAAGTAAAGGTACAAAGAAAAAATTAACAAATATATATGGATATAACAACTAAAAATAATTGTAATTTTTAAAGAAATATGTACCATCATTCTTTAACGTCAAAAAAGGCACATAACAAAGACTAAATGAAATTTTAGTTGATTTATAACTCTTCCGATCCGAGACTCAGGAACTTGGAATTAATTTGGCAGTGACTGACTGGTGCTCGTTGTTTAAAAAAGACGAAACATCTATTTTTATATAAGTCGAGTCGTTTTGCATCTGCAGACCATACGTATATAATTGTTCAAATATGATTTTTGAACGTCGTATGAAAAAATCCTTTATCTTATTTAGCACCGAACAGCCGAAACATTCAAAAGTGAAACTTTATGACATTAATTTTCGTGTGTAACACAATTGTTGATTCTAATTTTTGAAAGCAAAATTGTTCATTATTTGCAAATAAGACAAATTTTAAGGCAAAAACTTAAGTCTTTTTTTTAACAAAATTTCAGTTACGATATTTTTTATACAAATATTAATGTCTTTTTTAGTTGTAGAATATATTTTATAAAGTCGATTTTGTTCAACTTTTTTTTTGTTTAGTTAATTTAATTAAATAATCGTAATGTACAAAATATTAAATATAAAAACATTGTTAAATAGACTCAGAAATGCAGTCCATTGAACAAGCAAGCGAATGTACCGCAGCACTGTATTGTGTCGTTGAAATCATTATCCTCTGTGCTTATGTGCGATATATAATTTACCGGTGCTTTGCATTGCTGATACCAGTGAATTCATTATTTTTGTAATGAGTGTAAAATGCTTGAAGCACGTGTCGGTATTCTTTGTAAAACATTCAAAACAGCCTATGTTAAAGTATGCAATGGCCGTGGAAATCAAAGAAATTTGTAAAGAAATGGACAAATAGCTATTCAGAAGTTGGAAACATGGACCATCTATTGAAAACATCGAAGCACGAACACAAACATCATTTTGGAAGACAAGGCAGAAATCTTTACTGAACTTCACCTGAACAAATCTCCTCCAGAAAGGAATCAACATCTTCCTTAATACAATTTATAAGTTGTATTGCAACTTAATTATAAAAGGAAAATTTGAATCAAGATTGTAACAGTGTAATTTTTACACATGAGTCTTGTTTTTAGGTATGGTCTTTCCCATCGAAAGATAGAACGAAAGAAAGGGATAGACTTCTTTAGCGCAGAGTAAACCATCCTGTAAAAGTGCTTGTATAGAGGTGCTTTTGGAAACACGGATTTAGTTGACTCTTCGTAGTGGACTTTATAGACAATTATAAAACTTAAAAGGTATTTTCGGTTTTGATAAATTGGGAGAATTGTGTTTTTTTTGTTTTTTTTCTTTAAATGTAAAAAAAAAAATTTTTTTTTTTTTTTTTTGGAAAAAAAAAGTTTTTTGCTGATAAGAAGCACTGGTTATATGAGAAATTATATAGTTACCAAAACGATGACAAAAGTTTATTAAATACCAGAGTAGATATTCTATTAACGTTAATTTTTTTATGGCTGACGTTACCAATTTAGGATGCAGAAAACTTCGTTGAAAACGTAAGGAAAAGTGTAAAGTCATAATTAGTAATATAATTAAAATTATTGAAAAAGATATTCGGTACTTGTACAGTAAGTTATAGCGCACATTAATAAAATATCAAAACAAAATTTAATGCAACTTTTTTCTTTAGATTACAACAGTGACTTTCTTGCTGAACAGATTACAGCTACGTTTCATTCTTAATTTTCATTAACATCAAAATATTAGATATTTAATTTATTTTCAAATTATTATTAACGAGATATTTTTTAAAAACATTTTTATTGTTGTATTAAATACACTCCTAAGAATATCCTTTTAAGTTTAATTAAATTAAATTTAATTAAAGTTCCTTGTATTTTCGGTACAATATAAAAAAGGCTACGTAATTCAATGCAGGAAAGCAAAATTGGCTCTTCATTTCTTCTTTGTTTATATTTCATACGCGTTTTTATTTAATTTCAAATTTGAGTCAAAAGGACATCTTGAGATAGTACTGTACAATGAAACCACTTGCATTCCTTCGATGATTTTATTCACCCAATGGAGATATGTTACAAAATCTCAACGTTGTATGAATATGAAATTACTTTAGCGACGATAGAAAACCATTCAAAAATCTAATTGTGATCATTGGAATGTGGAATCATGCAGAATTTAGATTATGAAAAATCTAAATATTGTCAGGGGAATGTATCTAGAATATCTAAAACGTCATTGAATATACACAGTCAATGACTCTTAATTTTTTGTCCAGTGATTCAAGGCGCGTATCGCACTAATACTAACAACACAAATAATTAAAATGTATTTACAAAAATACCATAATAATTTATTCGGAATTGACATTAAATATTCAACCGTGCAATTTTCCACAGTGTAAAAACAAACTAGAAAAAAGATAAATATGAAATATCAGAAACGAAAAAAAGACGATTTTTCGAAGTCGAGTCATTCTTGAAAAATTGCATCAATCGATTACAATTAACAATCGCATCGAGTAATTTTTCACAACGACGGATTCGTCGAATTGAGTGGAAGGAAAGAAAATCCGCCAAGGTTTTTCGAAAGCTCGGTCACACTGTAAATTAATGACTGCACGGAACACTTGTAAACGATGCTTTTATAACGCAATCGGCCGCTATTACCATAGAATGAGACCCATATTTGCTCACGGATCGCCCCAAGTTATGCGAAATTAGCATCGACATTTATAATAGTCCATAAGTTGCGCTGACTAATGTCATTCGCGTGTTCACTCCAATTGCAAGACTAACGTCTACCTGCGGATTTGTTATTTTTATTTCCGACTTTACTTTATTGGGGCGGGGGAGGGGGAGGGGTACTATTTGATCTTTGAAACAGCATTGTGTTTCAGCAACATCGGATGGATGGATGGATCGTGGATGTCATTCGTTCTTTGTTGACGCGTCATTACGATGTCACGGATTAGCATATGATAAATCAATTATTATTCTTCGTCTACTGGAACTTGTTGTTTCTGGCATAAAGTGTCTTTATTTGCATGCGTGTTAGAGACGGATTATGTTTGATCTTTTCGATCTGTTATTATGTTAACGTAGGACGGGAGAGGTCGTTTTTCTCTGAAATCGAGTAATGGCGTAACTAAATTAATTTCTGTAATTGAATACTGTTCGAAATTGCAAATTCATACTTAATAAATTGTTTCTTGCTTGATAAATTCACGTTGTTGAAATCATTGGAATAACATTTTTAAATAAAGTGCGGGACGAAGACAGATACATTTCTGTTACAATCAAACAACTAGATTTGGTAAAATACAAATTAATGCAAACAAAAAAAAACAACAAAACAAAAATAGTCACGCGTATACAAAAGTCAGGTGCCTAGAAGTATGTTTCTGCTTTTGTTTGCATTTTTCATACGTATTTATGCATGTAGATTTAAATATGAATACGCGATATATTTGCAATTGTGTGCTATACAAATGCACAACAATGTAAACCATTATTGGGCTTTTGCGTGACACTTGTTCGAGTGTGAGACATTCCGTTGGAAATCAGTTATTTTTACAAAAATATTTCTTAAAAATAATTGATATCCAATTGAATAGTATTTCTTAATAAAAAAAAAAGTAATAGATTTTGAACTATAGACAATTGCTGATTAATAAAAATGTATGGTTTCTGTAAAATTGTTTTGTTTTGTTCTGTTTTTTTAGCATTTTTTTTTTTTTTTTAGTCTTTTTTTGTTATGCTATAAAGTAAAATCACTGTTATTCAAACAAACCCTCCC
>JABFOX010001207.1:0-13515 GCA_022817665.1 Axea sp. ZL-2020
CAAACGTTTTTTTTTTTTGTTTTTACGAATTAATGAAATTTTAAATCACTATTTATGAAATAATAATTCTGTAGAAAATAATGCAACATAAAATTGTTATATATAATACAGTAAAAGATGATTATACTTTTATCATTTAATTGTGCTCTACTTGAAATTATAATTAAATGAGTTATTTGAAGTTTTATATTAAATTAAAAGAATAAAATTAACTATATATTAATTTTTATATTGTACTTTTAAAATGTTCTCTTAATATAAATAAGAAATACTATGATAATTGTGATTATTAGTGTAGATTAAATTTTATTACTCTTGATTTTTATGTTATTAATTATATATTTCTTTTCAAACATTTATTTTTAGGATAAAGATGTAGAAACCCTTAAAAGTCTAGAAATTATAATGACAGAATTTTTCTCACCTGGAACAACAAACGAAAGAAAACGAGCCCTTGAACAGAGTCTGAACGAATTTGCAATGAGGGAAGACGGAAAATCTTGCATACAATTTTTGTCATTAACAAATAATAATTATGTTCTTATGTTCATATTAACAACTTTAGAAGTATGTAAATATAAACATGTTCTAAATATTTGTTATACACTAAAATTATTTATCATATTCAATGATTTCTTAATTACAAACTCATCAAAAAGATGCTTTCTTTTTCATAATTATTATTTTCTTTTATTTAAAAAGGAAATTTTTTTTAATAACGATTAAACAATGAATACAAACAAAAACATTTTAACCTAAGAAGTAAGTAAATGTTGAGTATAATATGTTAAAACAGAAAGTATTAAAGTAAAAATAAATTTCAACTATTAATAAAGTATGTATTATAAACTTTATTTTTAATATCCATTATTTATATATTTATATTATAAATATAAAATTAAAAAATATCATTTGCTTTGAAATTCATAATCTAAATTTAGAAAATGTATAAGAAATTTTCCATTATTAGTTTCTTTTTTCTTTATAGATGATTTTTTTAAATTTAATAAAATCAGAGATCTTAATATCTATAATAATGCACATTTTAATATTATAATATTATTTTAATATATAACATTGATATAAATTAGAATATCTTAATGGATATTGTGGAATTAGTATGATTAAAATTTTTTGTTTGTATTATAAATGTACAATGTATATGAAGCACACATAAAATTTATTTGTTTAATTTTGCTTTATAAAATTTAATTTAATCTATTTTTTGTGGTTATATTAAATGTATACACAGATATCATGTTGGTCAGAATTAATGTTATTTAAAAAAACAGCAATAGTTAAGTTTATAAAGGAAAAACAATATTTATTAATTCTTTTATAACTTAATATAATATAAGATCCGTATGGTTCTTTGCTTTGGTGGCTAAGATCAGACATGACTGGAATAATAAAAATGTTTAGTTATTTTTTTGGACAAATTGTTATATTTTTAATAGTTATTAAATTAATGTATTAATAAAATAAATAATGATTGAATATTGTCGAAATAAGACAATATTAAGTTTATCATTGAAATAATAAAGTATGCTAATTTACAGACAATAATTACAACAAAATATTATAATTTGGAAGATAATGATAGAATTGCTATATATGCAACTTTAGCGGATATGTCATTACAACCGAATGTAGCACCTTTCATAAGGAATAAATTGATGAAGTTGGTTATTGATATGTCAAAAAATGACATTAATGATCAGTTTGACATTTACAAAACTATTTCTTTTGTAAGTATATATATTTCTATTATTTACTTTTTCTCAAATAATATAATAAAATAACAATTTTATTTCAGTTATTGGAACGTCATCAAAATTATCAGACACGCTTGTTAGGGTTGAAATATTTACAGATAGCATCTGATGAAATAGCTATGCCTAGGAAAAACAATGAACGAAATCATCTTTTATATTATTTAAATCGTTTGTCACCACAAATTTTAGATCACCTTACAGGTATTATTTATTAATATAATTTCATTGAAGAAATTATTTTAGAATATTTAAAAACTGTTTAAATTAAAATGCATATTATGTTATTGTAGAATTATTATCTGAAAATTTAAAAACACAAAATTGTTCTGGCACGAAAACTCCACCTCCATCTCCAACTAGCGATGAAAATTTAACATCTGCCATGTCAAATCTTGATATTGCTGGTTTAGGAAACAGTAGTAATGAAATTCGTATTGCAACGCTCAAACTTTTATCTAATATTTTCAGTTACATGCAGTCGTTTAAACATGTTTCAAACAAACTAGAATTGTTCGATGTGATTTTTGCGTGTGCCAAATATCATGATTCAATGGTAATTACAACATCATTTTGTTAAATTTATTTTATATTTATTTATTAATTTTGATTAAAAATGAGCAAAAGCTAAAGAAAAATGATTTACTATTTATTTTTATTTTGTTTTATTTTATTTTATTATCATTATGGTAACAATATAATAAAATTATATTGTTACATAATACAAAATTATATTGTGTTATTAAGATTATGATAATAAAATAATAAAAGATTTATTATTTTAATATATTTTGTCACAGCCTTTTTATGCCATAGATACCAGATACTACCACTTTGGCATGCTACTACATAATTTTATTTTTATTTAATTATTTATTTTTCATTGCAAAAAAAAGAATAAGCATAATTTATCATTGTTTATTTTTTATTTTAGTTAAAATCTACTTTTAAATTCTTTGAAATAACTTGACCAGTTTTCTATTTTGGTTATAATTTTGTTACAGAGTGCAAAGCAACTGGAAGTAGCCGTGTTAGCTTTCTCAGCAGTAAATGAATTATTGTATAGAGCTGACTTATCTTTGTTAAGTGATGAGTTACTTGTATATATTTTTAACAAGGCATCTTCAGTGCTTCAGTGTATTTCAAATTCAGATAATATTGACGAATGGTAATGTCTCATATTAAAAAAGAAATATTTATATAATTAAATGTTTATTTTTGGAATGTTACTATTAATAATATTTCAACTTTAAAAAATAAACCTAAAATAATATATGCTTAATTACAGTTATATGGAAAAAACATCAGAATTTTTAAAATTATTTGTAGCACATTATCTGAAAAGGTCAAATTTTAATGGAGCCATAATACCACAAGTTACAGCAAGTAAATTACTTGACATCTTGTACAACAGAACATTTCATACTAACTGTACATCTACCAGTTATTTAAGGTTTCTAGAAATATGGACTGAATTAATTGAAAATTCGCTAATAAAATTTGAAGTTTTGGACATGCGTTTGACTGAATGTATCTTAGAGAAGATTAGTTTTAGACTTGATTCTCGAATACTTAAAGAGCTTGACACAGAAACAGTAGATGAAAATGTAAGGATATATATTAATTTAACCTTTAATCATTTATTTTTATTAAAATAGCTTTTTACCATTAGCGAAATATTTTTGTTTATTATTTTACAGGGAGAAACAGAATGGCAGCATTTTTTACGATCCAACATCGAATGTATAGCAAAAATATCAGAGATTTTTCCATCAGAAGTTTTTGCACTGTTGGTTTGTATTTTATTCATCTTATATTAATTATTAAATATACTTGACATTTAATATTAATTTTAACTTATTTGCTAATTATTTATTTGTTTATAATTTGATTAAAATTTATTTCGAATAATTAAACAGTACAGGCATATTTATAAATAGATCTATGATATGATTAATTTGATATAATTTTGAATTTATAACATTATATATAATGTAATTACTACAATGAATATTTAAGACTAATTCTTGTTAGGTACTTCAGTTTAGTAGTTTTAGAATTAAGATGTTTAGGACTTAAGAAAATAACGCTAAAATTAGTTTTTTGTAATTTTTAGCAATACTTTAAAATTCTTTCGCAGGTGCTAACCAAATGTCTGAAAGTGTAGCCAGATTAAATGCAAGAACTGATTTATTAGAGTTTGTGAAAACTAATGGTGCTGATTGCCATAAGATTATAAATTAAATTAATCAGTTAATAATACTAAATTCAATATCCACTATTAAAATGTTAGAGACTTTATAAATACGTATTTAATGACACAATAAATTAACAGATATTGCAAATTTTATCTTTATCATTTTGCGTCAATATGACATATAAGTTTATAACACAAAACTAGACGACACAAATATTTTAGAATTGTTTCTTTTAGATTACAGTTGCAAAATCCCTTTATTAGTCAGTACTATAGTAATTGTGTTGCGGATTCCGTTAGTAAAATCGAAAAAAAAAAAAACAAACAAAAATAGAGGAATTGAAATTCATATTTGAATTGTGAAATAATATAATTGACTATCCTGATCTAATGAATCAGTTGAAATTTAAAATTTGTATTAAGTTAACTGGTTAGAAGATAAAATTTGCTGTATAAAATTACAGAAATAAATATACTGCAAATATATATATATATTATATAGTATATACAAATATACAAATACTCTACCTAAAATGTGAAAAAGTAGAATATATTTGTGATAAAGTCTGTTGAATTTAAATTTATGTAAAGTAATACGATATAATCAGTTTTATATATTAGAATATGTATGATTAGTTAAAGTTGAGAGTTGAAACAATTTAAGTTATATTAATTGAGCATCTATATTTTTACAAATTTTTTGTTCTATATACTTTTATTAGTAGTTTTATTGGTAAACAATTTCTGCATTAATTGTAATATTTATAAATAATTTATTTATTTAGTATCAGTCATGGCGAGAAGGAATGCAGGTATTTGGAGAACTTGCTTCGGCTATAACGAATAAACCAACACTTACGTTAAATAATTTGGAGGCTACTAATTGTCATAATTACTTAAGGGATATCGCATCAGTAACTCAAGCGCTGGCGCGGATATCATCAATATATTTATGTAAATATTCATATTATTTTTTAACAGAGACTGGCGATGAAATAAGTATACGTAAAACTGACAGTAGTTAATTTATATTTTTTAATATATTATAAAGTTGTGAGGTAATTTAAATTATATTACATTAATGTAATTTTGATTACTTTTGAAGATTTATAAATGAATTTTTATAAAAAATTTTAATTTACTGCTCTAAAAGCGTGTTAAAATTATAAAATTTGTAGAAAAAGGTAAATGTATTGAATGTAATGAATCTAAAAATTACACTTTCAGTAATATTACTCATTTATAACTTTTATATTCACTGCACTTACAACAATCATATTTTATTATTTATTTTATAAACTATTACTAAACTAATTCATTTTTGAAATATTGCGTTTTAACCTTTAATAAAAAACGCTTAATGTTATTTGTTTATATAATTGAAATTAAATAAATTAGTTATAATTTCTTTCATTACGTTTATATAAATGGAATAATAAAACATTGTTCCTAAATTCTGTTATAATAAGTAAAATTATAATTGAGTTTTACATAAAGTGATATATGTTTACATACGTATTTTATTTTGATGTAAATGTTTTAAAATAACTTTCTAAAGACAACTTTACGTTAGTTATAAATAAAATTGATATTTTCTTCCCATCAAGGAAATAAATGACATATTATTGCATTTATCATGCTTTATCTAATGTTATATTCCAAATTATCTAGCCATTATGTATCTTACGTAATACATCATCGGAGTTTCTCTATAAGTTTTTTTTAAATTTTCTTGAAATTTTATTTAATAATTAATATTTGCAATTACAGATAATGAAAATAATACAGATCTGTCTGTTATTGAAGAATTAGTTTCTGTAACGTTGGACGCATGCGATTTTATTAAAAATAATCATTTATATTCAGCAAACGTGCAACCAGTTATAATTGTACATGATATTATTAAAGTGTGAGTTAATTAGTTATAATATAATTGCTGTATTCTTTTATCTGATGACATTTTATTAAACAAAAATGTATTATGTAAATATACAAAAAGTACAATAATACATATATTGTTATAATTAATAATTATGCATTTTTAAATTTGTATAATTTACAGTTATTGTCAGTTATTAGCATCTTTACAAGCTTGGTGTCACTGGATTTGGAAAAAGCCAGATAAAATTAAGGAAGCTTTGTGTCAGCGATGTGTTGATGCCTGTATTTGGACATTATCGATATCTTCTTGTAATTCAGTTCCATCGAAACTCGTTCATTCCGCAACTCATTTATTCCAAAGTATAATATCAATTTTAAAACCTAATTTGTGGAACCATCCTTTATACAAAGATTTGCTGTGTATGCATACTTATTTGACAAAAAGTGACACCGTGCAAGTTTTAAACAAAGCTTTAATTAATAGTATCATTTTACCACAAGGGGATAATGTTTTAAGACAACAATTATTACGTAAGATAACGATTTTAATGTTTAAAAATTTGTTTATTTGTACATAACGTATATCTGTCTAACATAACTACATGGTTTTCATTTAACAGATACATTTGTATCTAATTTTATGGAATTAATGAATATTATGAACTCACAAGTTTTCCCCAATGCTCAAATACAAATTCCTTCGGAATCGAAAATTAATACTGCAATGATACCTTTGAAACAAATATTAGAAGACTGTTCATCATCGTCAACAATTATTAAAAAGATGTTATTGGAATGTATGAAGCCATATATTGAAAGAACGATACAACTACTGCCGCACTTCATGCACAATGAAAATACGTTTAAGTTGCTTCTTAGTTTTTTACATGCGACATTTATGGTACTACAACACCAAGTTGGGCCAGATTTTACAGCTAACACAATTAAAACTCTCCTTCAACTTTATACTAGGTAATTACTTTTATTTTTAGATTATTTAAACATGTTTTAAAAGGTAAAGATGAAATCTTCAATTTTTGGTTTTAATTTGGATTTTAAGAAATTGAACATTGAGAAACGTTTTAACTTGTTTTTTTGTTATAAAAACAGTTATAAAATATTTTGTTGGTATACTGATTGTCTAGTTCGTTGTGTTCATTTTATACATTTATTTTAATTTGCAATAGCAAATATTGTAATTCTTTTCTTAATTAGGAGTATTAAAACTACATTTTTCACTTTAATTAATTTAAATAAATATTTTACAGTCCTAAAATTATAATGTATAATAATTTATATAAAGTAATAAAATTAGTTTAAAAGTTCAATATATTTAAAAATCTTAAAGTATATATTTATTTATATGTATTTATATATATTTATTTATTTTCAGTGAACATCTATTCACAGGATCAACTTTAGATGAGTTTCTAGAAATTTTGTTATGTATCGTTTCTGCACCAAATGCATTTAAATCATTCATTCCATCAATAATTAATTTATGTCTAGTTAACGTTTGGCCTGCTATTAGTTCAGATTTAGGTGCCAGACAAGATACAGTGTTAGTTATGTTGCGTCTCTTTCACAGGTATTTGAAAAAAAAGTATTTTATTACTATAAATTAAATGTTTTATTATTAAAATATTAAATTATGTAATTTTATTGCGAAAACATTTACAATTTTAGTATTTTAATACATCGATGGAAGTATTTTTACACAACACCAATTTTACACAACTTATATTCCGACGGACATGAAGTCGTTGAGCACAAAGAGGAACTAATTTCTATTCTTGAAATATTTGGTCAAGCTCTTCTTCAACCAGACATAAATATATTTCGTCAAAGTCTCGAATGTCTTGAACAAGTGAATACAAAATGGCGACTATATAGTCGAGAATTATTTAAAAATCATCTTTTGGAACGATACGTTTTGGCTCTTATGACTGTTTTAGTGCAAAAGTATGTATGTTTAAATTGTATTAATAAATAAAATTACAATAGATTAATATTATTTCAAATATAATAACATTTGTTGTAGATCTCAAGATTTGTTGACTGATGAAATTCTAGTTACGTTGTATAATATGGCAATGGTGGATACAGATATGTTTTATTGCAAATTTCTTATAAATTTTATAAATAGTTGTTCAGATGTAAATAGTTGGAACGAATATCTTATGAACCAATATGTTACCATGGTAATTATAAATACATTTATACATATTGTCTAATTATAAACAGTTGTTTCATTATTAAGATATATAATAATTTTTAATATTATTTTCAGGATCAACCTACGTTTACAACGAAAATTTTGGAACTGGTTGCAGTACTAGCGCGACGACCAAAATGTAATTGAGGTTTTCAACATTTCATCATTACTTTTTTTGCAATCATTACTTTTGATGCAAGAATTTTATCTCGCAAAAATACTGATACTGCCGTAAAAATGAATGTACTCAATTGGACACTGATTTTGTATATTAACATGAAAGATTTTATTACAAATATTTGTATTAAACATGCTTTTGAAAAATATACATTTAATATATGTATAAAAAATTAAAAAATGAATTAAATGTTTCAATTTTATATTATATATTCAGTGTTGCATTTTTATTTGTACACGTTTACTGTTTAGAACTTTTACCCACTTTATATACCACATACAGGAAATCATGTCCTTTGTGTAATACATACAATCAAAATTAAGTTATAAAGATAAAACGTTTTATAAGTATATTTATGGTTATAAATACACATATAAGAATTTGTTATCAGTATACTGATACAGAGAGTCAAGTTGATAACCTGTCTTGAAATGAAGTATTTGAAATTGTTCAAAAACATTTACCAATTACAAATGTCTTGTTAAACATGATGTTTCGTATATTAATTAAAAAAAGTTCTAAAATGTCTCTTAAAAATAGATCTCTTGTAACAGACTCTAATTACAGTTTTTTAAAACAATTGGGTATAAGTACAGAAAACGCAGGATTGTTTGATGGAAAGTGGCGAGGATCTGGTAAAGTAAGTTCTGTTTTAAAAAGTGTTATACAATATCTTACAAGTTTGTATAAATTTGTGTACACTATTTAATATTATTTATTATATACTTCATTCTTTTAGTACAAAAATTTAAATCACATATAATTTAAATTTAGGTAATAGAATCAATTTCTCCAGCAACAGGTAAAGTTATAGCAACTGTTCAAGAAGCAACGGTTCAAGAAACAAAAGAGGCCATTACAGAAGCAAAGAAAGCATGGCCAACTTGGGCGTCGATGCCAATACCTGCACGAGGCGAAATTGTTCGACAAATTGGCGAAGAACTGCGTAAAAATTTAAAACCACTTGGCAATTTGGTTTCTTTAGAAATGGGTTAGTAAAAAAGAATTACTGTTTAAAAATAAATTCTTTATTTAAAATGTTATTTTATATATAAAAAAAATGTGTGAAAAAAAAAATACAATTTTATTATTAATTTTATTTATTTAGACAGATTAATATTGTAAAAAAATTAATCTATATTAATATTAATAATAAAAATAAAACAAATTTATAAAATTAAAAATTAATATTAAATAACATGTTAATTATTTTTTTAATATGCATGATCAAAATCCCAATTGTAGGAAAAATTTTGGCAGAAGGAATAGGAGAGGTACAAGAATATATTGATATATGTGATTATGCTGTTGGCTTATCAA
This sequence comes from Axea sp. ZL-2020, assembly GCA_022817665.1. Taxonomy (NCBI): domain Eukaryota; kingdom Metazoa; phylum Arthropoda; class Insecta; order Hymenoptera; family Scelionidae; genus Axea; species Axea sp. ZL-2020. Next base: position 9,564 of record JABFOX010001207.1, read on the forward strand.
GAACGTTACCGGGAAAAATAATTCCATCAGAAAGAAAGGATCATTTATTACTTGAAACATGGAACCCATTGGGCGTTATTGGTGTTATATCTGCTTTTAATTTTCCTATAGCTGTAAATGAAATTATTCGTTCTCCTTTTATTTATATTAAACGATTTATTAACGTATAAACTGGAAAATATCAAACAACTACGTATTTCTAATAAGAATGTATTCAATTATTTCTTCATATATTTTTTTATGTGATACTATTGCTATTAATAGTATTTAATACTTGTTAAATATATTATTAAAAAAATTAATTTCTTAATATTAAATATTGAATGTAATGAGTGTTTTAAAGGTCTACGGGTGGAATAGTGCGATAGCAATGGTTTGCGGTAATGCCATAATTTGGAAAGGCTCTCCAACTACGCCATTAACATCTATAGCTACTATAAAAATAATATCTGAAGTATTAAAACGTAATGGTATTCCTCAATCAATTGCAACGTTAACTACTGGAAGTGTTGACGTTGGTGAAACAATTGTTAATGACAAACGGTAATAAAATATTTTATATTTTGTATGTAATTAAATCCAAAAATAATGTCAAATGAATAAACTTTTTAGTATTTCTCTCGTATCTTTTACTGGAAGTACAAAAGTCGGAAAACAAGTTGCTATTAAAGTTCAAGAAAGATTTGGAAAAAGTTTACTTGAGTTAGGTGGAAATAATGCTTTAATCAGTGAGTTTTTTATAACACTGTAGAAATTTATTAAAAATGAAAAATAATTTATTGAAATAAGAACAAAATAAAACATGAAAAATTTAAGAAATTGATTAATATAAATACTTAAATTTTATTTGATTAATAGTTTCCGAAGATGCGGATTTGGATGTAGCGATTAGAGCAGCTGTTTTTTCTTGTGTTGGAACAGCAGGGCAAAGATGTACCACGACTCGCAGACTAATTTTACATCGCAAAATTAAAGATGAATTTTTGAGTAATTATGTATTTTAATGGCTATGTATAGTTTTTACTTATTTCACATTTTATTACTACACATATAAAATATTTTCATCTCAACACACGAATAAATTATTTATTTATCATTTTTTTAGTTAGTCAAAATACATTTATTTTGTAAAATTACAGATAGATTAAAAAAAGCATATGAAAGTGTTTTACAACGAATCGGAGATCCTTTAGAACAATCTACGCTTTATGGTCCTTTGCACAGTCGACAAGCTGTAGATGCGTTTTTGGTAAAAATCTTAAATATTTGTAATACATTTTTATTGAATATTTTTTATTTTATATCATTATATACTTCTAATTTAACACGTTCATATTAATTTTAAAAATATAATCTACTTAAATAAAATTGTTGTAAATACTTATAATATTAATTCAATACAATAATCATTATAATATATATCTATTTCATTAAAAAATCACTGGATCAATAAAATTTCGGCAATAAAGAAAGATCTATTACAGTTTGTAAATAATTATTAAGTTATAATATAATTATACATTTTTAAACATTAATTATTTAAAAATATATTCATTTTTGCAATAACTAATTATATAAATTAATTAAATATTATTACTTGATATTTCTATTATTAAAAATATTAAGTCATTAAGTATATAAGTTTGATTATCTCAACCTATTAGTGAGCACCAAATTCCGATATTTTCAATATTTCACTTCGACAGTTTTTTTTATTTATTGTGAAGCTATGTAATCTTTTGTTTTTGGCGTTCTGTCAAATTATCTTTTAGAAATTAAGTTTTGTAAACCATGAATAAGTCCAACGTTAGCATCATTTTCAAATACAACATAGATAACTAAGAATGAAAAAAAGAAATATCAAAAAAGTATGATTAAGGAACGCAGAGTATGTCAATGATTTGAGAAGTTCCGGTCTGGTGGTGATTTTGGTGAAAAAATGAACTATTTGGACGATCTGAGACAAAGATAAATGATGATGAACTGAAAGCTATAGTCGAAGTGAATAGATCTCAGAGGTTGCTTGAATTAGCAGCATATAATGGAATGGTGTTACCATTCCAATTACATTAAACTATTTCAAACATATCGGAAAGGTAAATAAGTTGGACATATGTGTTCCTCGTGAACTGAACGAACGTCAGAAGAAAATTTTGTAGAAGTTTGACACTTTCAGATTTTTTGTTGCAGATATTTAAGATCTACCTTTAAGATGGTAAAACTGTATGTATATTTTATGCGCATATTTCGATTAATTACAGCATTTCTTGTTTGAAATATAATAAATTAAACTTTCACTTTAAAATCAAACATTTCATACTTAATGACCTATTATGATATTTTTTAAAAATATATTAAAATGGTTTATTAATTCTTTGTTTTATATTGTTTTCATGTTAGTTTTATTGTAGTTATTTTATAAAATGTAATTTAAAAGTATTTTTTCAATAACAATATCTAAATAAATTTTTATTTGATAAATAGACAACAATAAAAAAGATAAAAGAAGCTGGAGGTATTCTTGAATTTGGAGGAAAAGAAATCAACAGACCTGGATTTTATGTTGAACCAACAATAATTTCTGGATTACCAATCAGTGCAGAAGTAGTGCAACAAGAAACTTTTGCACCCATTGTTTATATTTTAGAATTTAATGATATTGAAGAAGCCATTTCTTTAAATAACGGAGTTGAACAAGGATTGAGTAGTTCTTTATTTACCAAAAATTTAAGAAACGTATTTCAGGTAAGCATATATAATATACGTGGTTGCATGTACTAATACATAAATAACATAATTATGTATATTTTCATTTATACAATGTATTAAACTATAATACATTTTTATATTTCCATAAAATAATCTTTCAGTTTACTCTTATTATTACCGTTATCTGTTGATATTGATATTACATATTATATAATTCTCATAAATTAAAAAAAAATTTTATTTAAAATAACTCATTTATTTTAATAAACATTTAATTTAAAATTTCCAGTGGATAGGACCACATGGCTCTGATTGTGGTATAGTAAATGTGAATATTGGTACAAGTGGTGCTGAAATAGGTGGTGCTTTTGGGGGAGAAAAAGCTACTGGAGGAGGACGTGAAAGTGGCAGTGATGCTTGGAAAAATTACATGCGACGCGCAACAGTAACTATTAATTTTGGTATTGAATTGCCTCTTGCTCAAGGAATTAAATTTGAATAACAAGACATAAATGATAATGCCATATTAATCATTTATTTCAAATCTTATAAAATCAACTTCAATATCTACAGAATTTTTTTTATGAAATTTATATGCTCGCGGTAAATCATAACGGAGTTCTGCGATTACTTGTCCCTTTGCACCAAATGAAGCAGCTCTTTTTAATACATAATCCCGTGTACTAGTTTTGTGTAATGAATAAACTGATTTTGTTGCAAGTTTTGTTGAAATTTCCAAGAACTGTATATCTATACCAGCATTGTGTTTTGTTCCAAATGGTGGATTCATGATAACAGTATCAAATTGTTTCTTAAATTTACCTGTAAATTTTAATATAATAAATTTTATTAATAAATAATATATTAAGTAATTAAATATTAATAATTTATTTGTTTTACATTTGATACATTTTTCACTTCAGAATTAACATATATGCTACAAATATTTATTAAACAATATTTTAATGTATAATTATAGAATTTTAAAGATTTGTATCCTTTTTTTGAAATTTTATTCATTAATAATGAAATAAAAAAGTTGTAATTTGCCAGCCACTGTTGTGACATCGACCGCAAAGAGTTAAATTCCAATAAATATTATTATGTATTATTCATATATATATTGTTTAAAATAAAAATAAATTTGTTCACTGTTTTTTAACAGATTTTACATTTTTCAAAATTAACGTAATTAGGAGCAAAACACTTATATTTTTAAAAAATATAAAATGTTGTGAAAAAA
>JABFOX010001208.1:0-13513 GCA_022817665.1 Axea sp. ZL-2020
GGCCCAGCGCTGACTCCTCGCTTTCCCCCCGCCCCGTCCTTCACTATTAATTTTGCACCGTAATAAAAACTTAGAATGATTTTTGCCACGGCAGGAGGGTCTTTTTTCCCAAATTTTTTTTTTTTGTCATTTCCTCCGTCCTTTCGAAACATGATGGGGTCATTAAAAAAACATTGTCCTGCTTTTTTTGCGGGTAAATTAAAAAAAAAAAAAAAAAAAATGGAGAAAAAGACGGAAAAAAGATGTGGAGTGACTGTGCAAAGAGGCACTAGTTATTATTTCGTGACGACGAGAAATAAAATTCTTGGATAGAAATGAAAATAATACCGCACAAAATGAACATCGAGATACGGAAAGAATCCTTTTCGTGATCTTGAAAACGGCAATATAAATACAGGCATTATAACCGAATCTTTTGTCAAACTTGACAAAAACCTTCAGATTTGTACTAGTAATAAAAATCGTCCCGATAATCCTTAATTAAAGGATAACACAAACGATGGGCAAAAAATTAATCTTCCTTAAGAATTGCATAAGAAATAGAGAACAAGAACAGTACGAACGTAAAACAGTAATGTAACGTGGATATTTTTAATTGAAGCATTGATGTATTAAAGATTGTACTTTTGACTGAAGTAATTTCATCCGCGTAGTTTACTCAATGTAAAATTGCTATGATGCGAAACAGACGTTTAGAGTTTTAACGTTGGTTTGATTAGATCGTGTCGTGCTTGCAGGAATACTAAGTGCCTAAAGCTATATGTATAAACAGAGCTCAGTGATGTTAATCATCCAAATACAAATTGCACTTTGAGTAACTGGCGTCGATATTTCATTAGTCAATATTGAGTTTTCAAAGCCTTAAGCTTTCGTTGAGCTTAAGTCCCTGAAAAGAGCTTTTGCATATGTGATTATATTATTGGTGTGTACGGATTCATACTATATTTGGCTGTTATCCGAATCATATTCCGAATATTTTTAGCACTTGGGCAAGAAGATGTGTAACTTTTTTTATTTAATATTTCGCGAATATTCTTCATCTCACGACAATTCACTCGTATCAATTACGCGTTATTAATTTTTATTTTTAGTACATCAAACGTAAATACCATTGTCTCTTGAACTGGATTACACAATTTCTAAATATCTGCGAGAAATTGCATAAATTCTTGGCAGTCGGTTTTTGTAACTGATTAATTTTGTTAATTCACACAGTTTGTTGCAATTTTCTACAGCAATGATAACGAGGACGTATCATTTTATGTACTCTTTTTATTGCTCTTAAATTCCAATTGAAATGCAAATTTGATTGCGTATAATTTCTTTTTATGCATAAGAGTTATGTAAGATTTGTTCGATAATACCGCATAAGTTTGGATGATCGAATGCTTGCAACATTTTAACTTACATATGATATGTAATTTGTTTAATACTATTATTTGTTACAGATATAAATTCTGCAGTTGCACAATAATGCGACTACAATTTATGTAAGCATCACTTAATGCATTGTTTTAAAACATTGTCAACGAAATTTTCAATTATTTTGCCAACGTAAATTCTTGTTAAAATTCACAATTTCACTCGCATGTAATAGTTATTAAAAAGATATTCATTTTTCATTGTGAAATACCGTAACCATTAAAATCACGAATATAATCCGCCTTACAAATTACGGGTTTTTGTACCTCTGATTAACGCTACATATTTTTAAACACGATCATTCCGGAAAAGAAAAATATGAATTGTAATCTTAAAATCCACTTTTGATAAATAATAGTAGCATCCATAATAATCATATCTTGTCATATAAATATATTTACGCAGAGATTTGCTAATAATAAATCCATGAATTATGATACATTAAAATAAACAATAAATTCAATACGAAAGTGATATAAATAATATTATAGTCACCGATAAATAACAGTTTAAACTATTTTTGTTTCCTTGCAATCGATAAACAATCATTCTTCCAGACTTGACGTATTTAAAGCTAAGTCAGTAAGTATAAGTAATCAATTAGGTATACATAGAATTAAATTAATGATGATGTAGTATTTATAGTAAATAGGAATTGATTGCTTCATAAAAATATCAACGTTACAAAAGAGTTAGAGTAATAATCAGACATTTTAATATTCGTATTATATTGTTCTGTTCCTATTTCCATAAAATTTTATAAAGTAGACCTGTGATAAAGGCGTACTAAAAAAATCTAATATTGAATTTTTCAGATATCACAATCATTACTCTGACAAATCAGTTCGTTTGTAATAATTCAAGATATTTCTAATATTGCTATTACCATAATTTTATTGTATGCAATATTTAATATTTTTAGCTAATCAATCCGTTCCTCCCATTAAAATATCGGTTAAAAATCCAACTAGGACTTTAATAACAGTCGAATATAATGAATTCAAAAAATTATAATTCAGTAAATAAAATTTTTCACACAACTTTCATTGTGGTATAATTTAACATAATTAATTTTGTTTACAAAAGTAGAACGATTTGTAATTTATGTCATTTCGAATTAAGATTTTCGCACGTACATAATGTAATAAATTAATATTAGTTGTTGATTATAATATTATGCAGGAATTTATTATACCTGGAAAACATTATACTCTGAGAACGAATGTTCCTCGTCATGACAAATGTTACAGTAATATAAGCAGAAAAGAAATGGCAGACAGATTTTTAAACAAAGTACATGAATCTCTTTATTGTTTTATACAAGAATAACTAAACAGATGTCGTGTAATTGCGGAATGAGAATAATGAAGATTATGAATATCTGTATTTCAACGTTACAAAGAAATGTCAAAATTATGTTTAATAATTTATCAATTCTTTCATATTTGAGAACAATTTTAAAATTATAATTTATTAATTAATAAAATATAAGTGTTAATTGATAATTTATTCAGAATATAAATTTTTTTTTTTTTTTTTGCAAATTTAAAATACACAGTATTAAAACACATTATAAAAGTTGCTGTTTCAAACGAGTGATTAACCAAATAGTAAATACATTGCGATATTTTTTTAGTAAATATTTATATGAAAATACGACTCGAATGAAATAAATGTGTATTTCCTTTAAAAATAGACTTGCAGCAAAACCCAACATAGTGCAGTATAATTTTTTACATTGGAATTCACAATATCTGTATCTGTATCTCTATCGTCTTTTTTTCGATAATATTTTTTAATTAATCAAGTGAGTGCAACTATGATTGTTTCATAATAAATTGTTTCTGATAATTTGTATCGTCTCTCTGACAACCGCAAAATCATCAATCATAACCATTTTCAAACAAGTACAATTATGAAATTTTAAATGATAAAATAAATTATGATCAAGTTCTGATAAATTTGCAACATCAAGCTGTCCATTATGCAATTGAAAAAGTAAACTATGAAATTTATCAATCGGTTTATACGTATCACAAACCTATACCAAGTATTGTACCATTGGTGTATATGCACACAATGAAAATGTCATCGAGTAATTGTCCAAATTTTACTCAATCAGAATACTCCTTCACAAAACTTATCGACTTCGCAAAAAAAGTGATGAAAGCGACTAATAACTAAACCGTCACATTACCACTGCGAATACAAAGTAGGATTTTCGGCAATTCATATTCACGCACGACTCACAAAAATTGATACCCTCGTCTCATAGTTACGCTAATTAATTTGCAACTCCACAAGTCGACTAATTGACGTTGCAACTTCTCTATTTCACAAAGGTGATAACAGCATCCAGTGCATCCGCTTTGAAACGCAAGCCTCGGTGGTTCGTGCGATCAAAAAGTTCTGGATTTTATAAACTCGGAACTTTTCGCGAGCTTCCTTATCGCGCCTTATAATCCTAAACCTGGGTCAATAAATGTAAAAAGGGAAGCTTTTAGCTCAGACTCGTAAGCTTACCGAGTGTCGAGAGAATTGTACGTCGTGTATTTTAACGATGGCACTTGCACGGGCACTTTTTCATTCATGATTCGCGCAAGCAACGTGTTTATACGCGACGTTCACGCGAGCGCCCCTGAAAGCTCGGGTGGTGGTACGTTAACCAGTACCGCGGATCAAGGCGCACTGTTCGCGCTGAAGAGAAGTTCGAGCTGATTCGTCGACCGGCTGCGGCGCCACCGTCACCAAAAACAACCCCTACGGCGTATCAAGACAAAGAAAAGTATGACGAAAGCTCGCTCAATGAGACCGTAGTACGGCCGACGTCGCGTCGTTTATCATTAATGCGTTACATTGTTAACTGATCGTGTGGATAATTGACACTGCATTACTGTACTCGAAAGCTCGACGAAACCTCATTTCCTCACCACCTCCCAAACTCATTCTACGAACAACATTATCGGTGAACTCGCAACGGCTGCAGTTTTATTCAAGAGGGATGTTAATTTTGATTCGAACAGAAGTAGCGGTTGATTAATTAAAGTACCCAGGGAATAGGTCTAATTGGCCAAGAGCTTTAATGTTATTTCAGATGAATTCTTTTGTATTTTTTGATTGATAGGAGCAGATTAAACTCGATAAAGCTTATCGAACAGCATCTTTTTGCAACGAAAAATAAATATTGCCAATTGTTGAAATATCCATCTGTTATTTGTAAAAATGGCAACGGTACTTGCTGATTATTATGATTATTTATAATTCGTCGATGATGAGTTATTCAATGTTTCAGTTCTTCTATATTTCATAAATGTAAGTTTTTTTAAACAGTTTGTAGATACGTCTGTTAATTTACAAGACTTTTGTAAAGCAATCCTTGTATAATATTTTGCGATATTCATAAATTATAGCATTGTTTCATCCTTGAAGTTTGATAATTGTTATTTTCTAACACCAGTAATTTAAAAGGTGTAGTACAATATTTATTCAATACATATTGAATATTTTTCAATGATTTTTCTTTATTGCGATAATCATTTACGAATACAGTTGCCATAAATTTTCATTGAAACAAATGTTACAAATTATAAAAATGTGAAAAATAACAATAATTCATTTTTTATTCAACGTTGTTTAACTTCAATCGTCTAATGCTTTGGTTGTAATATAGTCGGCAATTATAATTCATCGTACTATATCTATTTTGTTGATTTTACATATTAAATAATTTTAATAATCTTTTTTTCACATTTCTTAATGCTACTTGTGTTTCACAATCTGCATAAAGTATTTTATCACGTACGTAAACGAAATATTTCTTTCATTTAAAACGATGAGCAGATTTAATAGACGTAATATTTTTATATCATAAATACATGTACGACATCTTTGTGTAATAACTAATAGGTTTTATACAAACTTTGCCTTCTGTTGTAGCGCTGAGCGAACGAAATGTATAAAACACTGCAACAGTAAGCTACGCAGAAACTAAGTCAATAACGCTTTCCACTAACGTTTCGACATTTATCATAAATGCGCTCTATAATTATTAGCAGAATGTTTAATTTAAAATGTGCGCTGAAAAGCTTGTCGCATGCTCACTTTCTGCATATTTTGTGTATAAAATGTCCTGTCCACAATGCAACTTTCATGACCATCTGTGTCTTACTAGAATATTTAATATCACCTCAACAACTCAATAACAGAATTCGCATTCGGTAGAGCTTTTGCTCAAAACTGTTAATAAATTAAGAATAGCGAGCTTTAAAGTCCCATTTCCAAAAGGTTTGGACTTAGGTTCGCTATGTGGTTATAAACTTTTGTTTTAACTTATATTTGTCGCACGTGTCATACAAACGTGTGGCAAATTTTTACATAAATTCATCACACGTTTCAATTTTTATGAACTTCAGCTTTCATAGAAATTCGTGTAATTTGTTGCAGTTCTTTCTAACGAAGAATTCACATGCTTTATTAATTGTATTCCGTATACTACATGTATAGAAAATATTATTTCTGCATAATATCTTTGAAAACTTATTCTAACTATTTTTAGGAGCTTTATATACGCTCGATACAACTTATTGCGGTAACTATTACGTAAATTATCAGTAACGTTACATTAATATCACAGAGATTATTTATAAATTTCAACGTCTGTTTACATTTACAATTGTTAATGAAAGTTATGCAATTATTCCGTTTAATCACCGATGAATGCTGAATGTATAGAACAATTTTACTTTTTCTCTCAACTTTATTTACAATTAATATCATAGCAAATTATTTATACTGGAAATTCACATCACAACGAATATACTCAACGAATATATTCTTTCTGTAAAAATCCATAGCAAATCTGAAGACGTCATTCTAAAGATCAAGTATGAAAATCAATATTTACGAAGATTCTTTTCTATAGTTTTATGAATGTATATGAATGTATATGTAAATATATGTGAGAAATATAAGCATGAAGTTAATTAAAACCTTTTAGATATACTTTATTAACAATTAATCTTGTTTTCAAAAATTATGTAATTAATAAAACTTTATTTATGATTAAATGTAATTTTATTAATATTCTGTAGTTTCTGAGTGCATATATAGATGCATTTCAGTTATAGTTTTATACTTTTGTTGAACTTTTGCATTATTAAGAAACAGTAAATAATCAGTTCAACAATTGCATTTTTTATATCGCTACAATATCAGAGGCCGAAAATATCAAATAATTTCATGGATAAAGAGAAATGAAATAGTTAATTATACTATTTTTCTCAAAACTAAACATGGCAAGATTTATTTATTCTCTAAAAATCTTTGTTCATAAATAAACTGATACACAAAAACAATATATTTCTCCGGTGTTTTGAGCATGAAACGAATTTATTCAGTTGAGATTAAGTAGCAAAAACATCAATAAACAGTAACTGACAAACTTTAAAAACTCTCGAAATTTAGATGAAGTAGTATTAATATACATCGCACTGCATTCAAAACAAAATTACATTTAAACAATAATATTTCCTTTACATATCTCTTATTTTTCGTCAATCAACTTTCGACTCAGAATTCGTATTTAACATTGAGTGCAATTTTATAAAAATTTTGTAAAAATGGAGCTCTTGAGTTTAGCGTAAAATATCCATTTTTATACTGCAGTGCCAAACTTTCGAGTTTTATCAAATACATATTTCTCAGTGTAGGTAGTACACTCTGTGAAAAGTAAAAATGTAAATGGCCTGCTTTCGTTGAATTAAAACGAAACTCAAATTTTAAAACGACCTTTTCAGCATTTTCATCAATAAAATTTTAGAATACGTCCAGCATAAGAAAATTTCTTATTGCAATCCAAATTTACATTTCATTCAACATCAAACAAAAAATTCTTTATAACAACTCGCATATAATATTACAATTTAACAATAAAACTCATATCAAATTTCATATCTTTATACAACTTATATACATTCTTTATAACAAAAAAACTATTCATTTTTTTAATGCTTATTGCCAATATTTTGTTTAAATATTAAAAAATAGAACAAAACTTCGAAAGTTCATTTTATTTGCATTTTTGCTCTTTGATTAAATTAAAGTTCTTTTGTTGTAAATTTAAGCGTGCTTTAATAAAATGGAAATTATGTTTGCTCGAATAATTATCTAGGCTAAATGTTAATAAAGCTTTAGTATGTGTGAAATGGATCAAATTCTTATTAGAATAAGGCTTTGTCTCTTTATTCAAGATCATATACCAATAGTTTTCATAAGATCATTTTAAATGCCATTCCTGGACTGCTTTGAATTCAAATTTTGTCTGCGTGTCTAATTAGTTCATGTTGAATTTCAGGTGTAAAAACTGACACATATAAAATTTTACAAAACAATTTTTTCTTAAGCTAATATTTAAGCTTCATAACATAAAAACAAAATCAACTTTTAAATTAAAACCGTAAGGTCCGGTTCATAACAGGATAATTATAAATTAGTCTGAAAAACTATTTAAACACAGTCTTTAATTTGAAAACATTTATTATTATTATTCAATTGTTTTTTTTGAATTCATTGTAGTTTAAAACTTAAAAATAAATTGTAAAAATAAGAACAGAAAAATGTTAAAAGAAATTAATAAGTTTAATAAATTTGAACCGAGCTGGAAACGAAGTCCAAAAGTCGCCACTCCGTTTTCGCGTTTATACCCATGCTCAACTATGCCGAACTTAATTTAGATCAAATATAAACATGGAAAATTGCCCTTTCTCTATTTATATCGAATAACTTATAAAATATTTTACTTTTAAATATATGCAGACTTAATCAGTCAGCTTGTTCTATTCTCAACTTAATCTATTTGCATTGACTAAATTTAAATTTAGATTTTAGTATTGAATAAGTTCTGTCCGAGATAAGATATTTTAGCAAATATTGAGAAGACAAAAAAGAAGGAAAAAATTTGGTCCATCGTTTCCTACGCTTTGAACATTCAGAAATGCTTTCAGGTTATGTATTCAATACGTCTGGAAATCTAAAAAATTAGAACCTTGATTATGCAAAATACGCGTAGAAAAACGATTCAGTTGGGGGAAGGAAGATATTGATTGAGATTTCTCGAATGCAGTCTTTACTGTTTTTAACATAAGATTCCTAGAAAGCAAATTTATCGAAAATAAATTGCATTCAGAAAGCAGATTCATCGAAAATAAATTGCATTCAGTGGAATATTTAGAAGTCTCTTCCAGAGGTTTTGACTGAAAATCTCGTCAAAAGGCCCTTAGAGACTGCATTCGGTAACACAGAATACTAGATCGTTCAGTAAGCAAAAACACTGTAGTGTATAGAATGTACAATAATATTCATATGTATATTTTTCAATGCTTTGTATTTTTTTAAGATATGGTCCGGTATACTCTTGTGAAGCTACCTATACACGATGTCGAAGTTAAATTTAGCTCGGTTCTGTAAGTCTCAGTTTGCGAAAAGGATCACCACAGTGGATTTTACGTTTGGCCCGTTCTAAATTTTTACTGAAATTCCAGATAAAGTCTGGAACATCAGTTCTGTTCTTGAAAATAATCCTAATAAAAATCATTGCTCGACTTTTTCCGTTTTCCTTCAAATTCAGTTTTATGTACCAAATTTCACTTATTTTGATTTAAATCAAAAGCTATAGTCTATTTCTCTTTCCTTAAAGCTAGCTCAAGGAAATCCACAGGGGAGAAACATTACAGAAAGCTTCAAATATACACATTATTACTGAAAATTTATTAGAAATTCATGCATTTTTCAAACTAAGATATAGGAAGTCTATATGTAAACATTGTGCACTCATTAAATAACGGTTTTAGTAAAATCCTAACTAAATGTCATCTCTAATTTAAAAAAGATATACAAATACTTTATAATATAATAGTTTTTATGGGTGTATATATATAACTTTTTTGCTTTATTGCATATGATAAATACATATAAAAATGTATTTAACATTTAATTGTGTAAAACTTTATTAAAGATATTTCAAATTTTAATAAATCAACAGAAAAACCATTCCATATAAATACTAATAATGATTACTACTAATTATGCAAATGTCGTTTTTTATCAATGTAAATAAGCGCTGTATGTCCTTAATCATTTGTAACCGTGTTCTATCCTGCTCAGAATTTGTGATCAGTAATTGCATACATATAATTATTCAATGTAATTATGATTTAGACAAGATGATCAAAGAAAAGTATGCATTAAAAAATTATTAAGACGAAGGAAAATTATTACACTGGCAAAGCAAAATTCTTTAAAGTATTTTAAATGAAAACACCTAATCATTTCCCATAAGTTATCATGCAGAAAACTTGATTTTCTGTGTGGTTTCATGCGTTTTAAAGGTCAATATTTTAAAATAAAATGCGTAATGTATTTTCTATATCACTTTAGATAAAATTTGACCTAAAAACGTTTAAGCAATAAAAAGTATTTTAAAACAAGCATACACATGTTTTATTTTAAAATAGATTCTTTACAGTGAAATCCTTTTAAATGTAAGCTTGTTTCTACGATTCTTTTTTTACAACAAATGATCCCACAAATCACGAATCCTGTAAATTTCAACAAGATTTGATCTTGGCATAAACATGGGTTATAACCGATTATTTTCGTTTTAACCCCTATTTTTAAATATAATATAATAGCCTATTTGGGTTCAATTCGATTGATATATTTCACTTTCTAATTTAGAAAAGAGTATGTTAGAGTCTAAAGCATCGCTTAGTAATATTTCATTCATATTTTTATATATGGTGTGTGTAAATGACCTATGTAGGTATTAATGATTGTTAATTTGTAAAATTTGCATTGAAAAAATTGTCGGAAAATCCGTTTATTGTGAGATTTGAACGCACAAACACAAAAAAGCTCCAGCAACTTTTGAGCATGAAAAAAAAACGATCATGAACATTAAATTTAACATTACCGTTTTAAGTAGTTCTTTACTGGTCTTTTTGATTTCGTGTCATTTAGTTAATGTTTGAAGTGTTGAACTTGAAAAGCTGATTTTGATAGATTTAAAGAAAAATTATGCTGGACTTGTAAAAACAGATACGATTTTGTGGCCGGCTTTATCAACGTAGAGTAATTGATATTGTGAATTGAATTTTTTACTTTTGTTAATTTTGTAGTAATCAATTTTAGATTAATTATTAACAAAGTAAACGAATAGTTTGCGGTATGCGAAACACGTAATGAAAGGCTTTCTTAGTACGCTCATAATACAACATTAACATGTCGCTAATTAACTTCGCTCAACTCTTTCATTCATACAAAACTAAACGTTTTTCTTTTTTATTTTATATATTTTTTTTCGTTTCAGAATTATCATTTGCTTCATACCTCTTTAGACCTCTCCCTTCGTCATTATTCAAACAATTAATATTACATTTATGAAATAAATTGTTTTAATTATAGAATACCAACATTCTGGAAGAAGTTTTTCTAAGACCTATTGATCGTTTAAACTTTGTTAGATCGAAATGTCATGTCAAGAGGAAAGAAAATGAGTAAACGGATACAGTGGAATTAAACCTTTAAATACGAGAATAATTAATCACTTTTATATTTATTCTGATATAAAAAAAATTAATATATAATGCTATTTTGCATAAATATAGAGAATATAAAGCACCTACAAAAGCATATTATATAAATATTTAATAAATAGACAAATAAAAAAGCGGATATAACTTCTATTTTTTTAAACGAATTTCATTGTTTTAAAGGTTAAAGTTATGTACCAAGAGATTGCGACAAATGCGAAGTTGTAATCCTCCAAACCTTGCAAGTGCGGGAAGGCGCAAGAGATTTGTGAATCGAATGTTATATTCCATGTTTCTTTTAATATTATTTTTACCTCTTTTGAAGAAGAATAAAAAATGAAAAATAATGGGGAAAACTGAAAAATGATGGAATTAAAATTATAATAGTAGGTTTATCGAGTCAAATTTATATAACGTTTTACCGTATGACGAACAGAAAATACTTCGTGTTGAATGAAAAGATCTCGAAGCAAATTTGTAAATTAAAGTCTGAAAAAGAATTTATAATAGAATATTATGAAAAATATAGCTTACATTTCATCTTTATGCACACTTTGAGATACTTTTATTCAATTTGATATCGATTCGGCGCAATTTCGATTCCACTCGACGTCGACTAGGTGCGACACCGATTCAGAACGACGTTGATTCAGTATAGCGTCGATTCTGTATGACGTGAATTTGCCGTTAAATATTCTCTGTGTCTAATACACTATTCGAGGCAATAAAAATCCAACTTGATAAACCCTCACCCAAATTTCTTGCAAATAATAAACACAATTAAGTAATTTCTGTTAATTTAAAAGTTCACATTCTTAATAGTTTAAGATAGAACATTGTAATGCTCTTATTGTGTTATAATACTCTGAAAACTATAACTTAACTCAAGCATATTGCCAATGTGTGTAACAATTTTTTTAATACATTATGAATTTTTCAAACTGAAATTTTTACTGCTATTGTGAAATTAATGACAATTTTTCTAAAACCAAAAATCACGTAGGCAAACTGAATGAAAACATTTCACTACTGAAAATAA
Source organism: Axea sp. ZL-2020 (assembly GCA_022817665.1). Lineage (NCBI taxonomy): Eukaryota > Metazoa > Arthropoda > Insecta > Hymenoptera > Scelionidae > Axea > Axea sp. ZL-2020. The sequence goes on from JABFOX010001208.1 coordinate 12,049, forward strand.
AGTTAAAAATGTAGACTTTCTAATAATATATTGATTTATTAACACTTAAAATAATTTTAATAGCATTTTACGTAATTCAATGTTATTGTTTTTCATTTCCCAAAAAATGACAGTGATTTTAATAAAAATAATACGCTAACAGAAGATTTTCAGAATTAACCAAAAGCAATTTCCGCTTCTCACTTGAAGTTTTTACTTCCGGATTTTCCATGCCTTCTTAATCTTCGCTACATATCCAGAAATACAAGTTTACCCGCTCTAAAAAACATTATTTTAATGAATAAAACCTTCTTCAAAAAAAAAAAAACCCAAACTCCTAAAAATAGCAACATTTGTTATATTAACGTCGTACTATCTACTGTAGAAAAAGAACATATAAAAGAATATTATCTAATAATCTTTCCCCGTCCCTGTAAAAACAATTTTCTTTTGGAAAATTTCACCGTTGTTATGCCACTTGACCTTCTAATTTTTATGAACTGGAAATATAATATGAACCGGATTACGAATTGAGATTATTTACACATGTGATCGAATGAAACTTAGAGATGGTGATCGCTTTATTTCGTTGCTATTTAATTAAAACATCGCATTATTAATAACTCCATTGGTTAATTTATTATGTCATTAAAAAGAATCCTATAAAAAATTCAACAGTTCCATCTTTATGAAATCTGGATTTCATCATTTTAATGGGAGTTATATCATTTAATCTTAATCAGTAAAATAACATAAACAAACAAGTATGAATAATTTTCTATATACGGATGAAATAATAAACTTATATGATATCAGCTAAACTGAGCTCTGCTACTACATCGTTCAGTTATAAGAACGGACGATACGATTTCGCATCGCAATATCTCAGACATATTTTGAGAAAATTTGCAATATTGCAAAGCAATTCACTATCTCTGTATGAAATCAATTTGGTCTTTAACTATCAGTGATATGTGTATAATCAGGTCAAAAACTCAAAAATATATCTCAGTGGTTGAATAGGCAAGAATCTTTTCATGGAACTGTATTCATCATGCAAATCATTGAACCCTTGAGTATGTATCAATATCTATTATCATTTAGAGTACTGTATCGGGGTATAATCTCGACTCGCTGTTGTTCTGATCAGGAATTCACACGTGTGACTTTGTTATAATTTTCTAATACAATTCACCATAGATATGATAGAACTTCTCGGACAATTATGTAAGATATTAGAATAATACATTTGAAAATGTAAGATAATGTTTTAGCAAAGATTTTTTTTTTTTTTTTTTTTTTTTTTTGGTTAAAAGGCGCCTAAATTAATACCTTTAATTACCAATTTTTTTTACTGAAATATTTTCCAACACCTTCCGGTTATATAAAAAAAGGATTACGAATTACCTTGTTTTACACAATTTACTATTATTACTACATTCAGGTCAACACATAAGATTTTTATAGGCGCTGGTGTAAATGAGAC
>JABFOX010001209.1:0-13512 GCA_022817665.1 Axea sp. ZL-2020
AATAAATTCGTGTTGAGACGAGGAGGCTGCCTTTTAACATTCCTGCGATAAGGAGCCGGTGCCCTCCGCGGCAATTGCACTGCCATCTGTCTGCCGATTCTTATCGGCGATGAGAAAGTGATTTTGGTTGTTTGATTTCCGTTCACTTAAATCGTCATATGTTGGTGACGAACGAACGACCTGCCAAACACGAGGAAAAATGATTTTTCTCCACGGGACGTGTGGAACGAATTTTCGGGTTGTCACATTTTCGGTGTAATGTGTTTGTTGCTAGGCGACACAACGAAAAAGTGTGTAAGAGGAAATAGAACTCGTCGATATTTTGGAACTGTTAAGATTATATGCAAATATGATCGACGTAAATGATAAATCCAGCGTTATAAATATACATTTAAAAATGGATGTTTGAAAACAAATGGGATATATATAATGGTTAGTTCTCTAAAATGTATAAGAGATGAGCATTAAAACAATATTTTACTTTGTACGTATTATAAATCAAATGGAAGACAAATTCGTTTAGTTGGTAGTAGATCAATTATATTTACTGTTAATCAAATATTATTAAAATGTAGTCATAATATTAATAAAATTTAGTCATATATGCGTATAAAGTTTCGATGCCTCAAGTACACATATGCTTAATATAAATGGTTCTTTTATTGAATTTTGCATATTGTTGTATGCATACCAATTACAGGAAACCAAATAATATTTTATATTAATACAAATGAATATTTAATTAATTAAGTAATATTAAAATGACAAAAAAAAAAAACAATCAAGTAATACAATTTTTAAAAATTGCTAATCAAGAGAATATAACATTTTTTTTATTCATATTTCTTGCACATTTGATTCAAAATTTTATTTAAAATTTGTATAAAATTTCCATAAAAATAATACAGGGTTAATTAACCACGAATAACAATCATTTATTCAATGAATTAACACTGATTAAACTGACCTGTTTTCTCTTTATATACTTCGATAAAAATAAATGTAAAATTACGTACTATTTTATGTTGTATGTGATGGGAATCAGCATTTATAACATAATACCTCACTCAAAATGCATCAATATATTACATGCAAATGTTGTTTTTGTTTTCTTAAAACTAATGTATCTTATCTAAACCAAAGTATTTGTAAAACGCAATATTTATTGCAATGCATGTAATTTTTAATTTATACCGCCATAGAAATAAAAAATAAATGTCAGAAATGAAAATAATATATTCGAACAAAATAATTCATGTTAAATTTTCAGTAGCATAATTGAAATAATAATTATACATTTTACTAATGGCCTTGTAGAAAAAAATAAAAAATTTAAATGTACAGGAAGGAACATAACAAATGAATAATGAAACAAATTTTTTAAATAAAAATTAATACAGACCTTGTGTTATTCAATTACAGAAATTTAGCAGCTATTTGAAATGTTGTTTCCAATAGTTTGGTATAATTATTCAATTCAAAAATTCTTATTACATTCTTACTTTGAATAATTGCTTTCTCATATCAACCAAATATAATCTTAAAATATAATTGGCGTTGAGTGTAAAATTACATTGCCTGTGAGAAATTTCATTCAATTTTGTGACAACTGAATTACACGCTGTGTAATGGATTTTTACATTTATTTTTTACAGTGACTGTGTGTATATAACATAATTTTACAATTTAATTTATAATAATAATGGTAACAACGTAATACTGTTTTAATAAATAATATTATTAAATATTCTAATTTAATATTTTTCGTTGAGATTTGTATTCAATTAATTATTTAAATTTATTATTCTAATTAGTTAGTTTAACGACAAAAAAATGTAACAAAATAAAGGAGAAGCATTTTTTCATTGCGTTCTCCTTTTCATTTCTGAATGATTAAAAAACATCAAATTTAACTCATTTCAAATTTCATTTACATAGGAGCATGAGAAAAAGAATTAAAGACAAAGTTAACAAATAAATATGTTACAAACAAAAAAATATTAATGATAGTTACAAAACCATATAGTTCAATTTCACATCAACAGTCACTGAAATCATTTAAAAAAATTTTACATTATAAAAGCAGTTTCATTTACATCATTTCGTGTAATTAAATTATATTTTGAAGTAACGAGAAATATATTGGTGAAATCGCATAATTTTCAATAAAACAACTTGTAATTAACGAATTTTTAATTTGAATTAATGTAATTTGATAAATTTCACATGAAAATCTTTACTATTTAATTCCAGTTATTACCATTATCACAATAATCGCCAAGACAAATTTGTTCATTTTTTTTTCGATTTCATCAGTTTGTACGTTATTAAAATGAAATGCGAAGAATGTCTTATACAAGTAATTAATTTAATGCTAGTAAAATGAAAATGTATATAATTATATATGAATAATGTTATACTGCAATAAATGTAATAGATTAAATTTTATTTTTTCACAAGAAGCTATTGGTATTTTTCATATATATATACTTTGAGTAAATTATGAATATATAATTAATGAAAACTTTGTGAATAGTTGTAACAATAAATATGACTAAACATGCATGTTTTTATAAATTATATATGAAATTTATATATGATTAATTTCTACGTCGCAACTGGAATGGTTTAGACATTTTTTGACTTTTTTTTGCTACTTAAAATTTTCCACTTTTATTAAAACAACTTCTTAAGTTTTTTCATCCCACAGGGAAAATTGTTAGAAGTTATTTTTAAAAAATTAAAAAAACGTAGAAATTAATCAACATTTTGCCAGTATAGTTTTGTTTGGTTCTGCCATCGGTATAAAAATGTTAACAATATAAAAATATGATCATAATAAATTTATTATTAATATAATAACTAATAAATTAGAAGGTCATACATGAATCAATTATGCACCATGCTTATAATATTTATGAATATTGAAGATATAAAAAAAAAATCGTGTAAGTTATATAAGAATTATATATACGAATTTTATAGATCATGTGTATCACATATTTATTCATACTAGGATTAAGCATGAATTGTGCATACACATCAAATGCAAATTGTGTGCAATTAATTAATATAGCGTGTATAATAAATAATTATTATACTCCTTATTCAATTAATATTCGGGTCATATATAAATCTAATATATGGGTTGGAAAGATCCTTCGTAGGTCATATATGACTTATAGAACTACTATATAAATAATTAATGGGCCACATATGGAAAATGAAAGAATGCGAATTAAAATTTTTGGACCACTGTTTCTGACCCATTACTAGCACAAATTATATTGGTTTTCAATATAATAACAACAATATACGAAAACAATAAAAATAAAATATAAAAGCAACAATATTAAAAATATAATAAAAACAGAATTACAAAAAAGTATCAGAAAACCTAACTTTTTTTTGCATTTGCTATTCATTTGAATGCTTTTCAATATTTATATATTTTTATATATGATGCTGTTTCGTCATTTTCAAAATAAAGCAATAACAAAGAATGATAATAATGGGATTTACATTTTATACATATTATAAAATTAAAAAATGTCGACGGTAGCGCTAGCGACTCGACGATTAAAAAGTCAAAGAAAAACAAAATCATTCAACCGGCAACAGAATGAATTTTTGACGAACAATTTTTTCGTGGACAAACGCCTCATTTTTTGTTTCAAACCCGTTGTTTTAAGTTTTTGTCCGAAATGAGTTATTTCTGTGATACAACACAAGCCCATTCGGACGTTGGGCTTGTGTTGTTGATGGGCTTGACGTTGTTGTTGTATCACAAATACGCATGCTTAACTTATGAACGTTACGTGCATGAACCATGTAAATTTCGTAACTCAACCAACTATTATTTCTTTCACCATCGAACCATAACGAAATGTAACCAATTTTTCCCATTATCTCACACAAATGATTTCCTTTTAAACACGTCTCGTTATTAACAGAAAAATGGTATTACCTGATACGAATTGGAGAAAAGTGCACCGCCCGTGTCGTCCCGATTCTTCCAAATTTCCAATCAATTCCAGCACCCAAGGTCGTTTTCCAAGACAAGACAAGTCAACGTTGCTTATCACAAGTCATAAGTGGGATCGGTTTGAAAGCCAAACCAGTTCTCTCGAATTCTTCAAACTCGTATCAATTGGTTCGAGCGTGAGGCGACACCTTGGTCTGAAACAAAGCAATGGTCGCGCCAAATGAACATAGACGTTTCGTTAACATCGCGCATTAGCTTTGTTTTTCGATCGAGACAAATAACCGAGTTATCTGCCCCGACATGCCTGATCCGACGTTGATGAACGTGGCGAATTTGCAAGTGCGATTTCGTCGTTTAAAAGCAACTTATCTTTCGTGTATCCGCTGAGTAATGGCAGTCGTTTAATATGCTTATCCGACCACTTACTGCTAATTGAGAACCAGATTAATGTAACCATGTGTTCTTTGTTTTCGATCTTAATGAACCGAAATAAAAGTTGCGCGAAAGTGTATCTAATTTATTCGCCACGCTGACCAGCGTTAGGTACTAAATTAATAGGGAATTCCTTTTTTTATCTTCAATTCTTTCAAAGTCTTTTTTACCTTTTATCTGATATTTTTTAATGCGTAAGCGTAGTGCCATTCCGAGGCGCGCTTCGCTCGTCGACGAATGTCTTATCGGTCGAGAGTTTGGAAGAATGAGTATTAAAAGTTTAACGCGTGTAAAAATAATTTATGATAGAAATGCAAAGCAAACGTTTCAGAAAAGTCCACATTTCTTAGTTCTTCGATCGCTCTCGCATTGGACCAAACGAGATTATATTTCTTTGTTTTAATTAATTACATAATTGTTTATATCAATATATTATATATGCATTAATATTTCATTGGAGTTTCGTTGGTTGAAATTATTGATAAAGTAACATTTAATGTGCAATTTATTTGAATCTTCACTCTGTTGATACGTTTAATGTGTCGGTAAGGATGCGAATATTATATTTGAATACAATATAATGCATGATGTGTTAATTGTAAACGTAATTTCATACTAAATTATTAAAATGATGCATTTAAACAATTTTTTCCAACATTTTTCAAAACAAATTAGTTTTACCGACTACAAAGTTCGTTTTATCATTATATGACAATTTTGTAGCATATTATCGACTATTAGTAAATCACTGATAATGATATATCTACCATTAAATATGTTAACAAAATGAATATGCAATCATATTATTCAAAATATGTTAAGCCTGATGTTAAGCTATTTTACATTTCATTTTCAAATTACTACTGAGTATCTAAAAATTCAGTTTACTTTTTTGTGTATCATTAAATGGTACGATATTATCTCTAATCGGGTATTATCCACAAATTATTATAATTTTAATAAGAAAAGAATACATATTAATTTCAATGAATACATTCGTTGAAACATGATGTTTTCGTTTGAGATTTAGTTTTTTAAAACGTAAGGTATGAATAGCTAATTAAGACAAATTGTATTAAACTTTATGAATCAAAACATATGTTGGTAATAGTGAGATTTTCAAAAATCATTAAAAATTGGCCAGTTTTTTTAGAAGAACCTAAAAATGTTCAATTATTTAAAGAAAGTCTGTCAACATTTTTTAAAAAAATATGTTACAAGGATTATCTAGAATTTTTTAAACTCTCGGAATAATCTTTTTTTATGCAAAAATTCAATGTTTTTATAAATGATTGAAATAATAATTTTTTTAACAGTACAATATTTGCTATTTAATTGTTCTAATTTTAAAACATTTTGCAAGACTGTGCATCAATAGGTAAATGTAGGCTTATCTGTTGTCGGAAATATTTAGAATGCGTAAAGATGGTAAAGTAGTTTCGCGAACGTTTTATCAGTTAGCGGCATCCAAGTACAAATGATAATTCTATTTTTCTTCTGTGTATCGAGATTATTGTTATAATTATTACTAATTTATTTAATTTTGTAACAATGTAAATAAAACCATGCAAAATATTTTACTAAGAACCATAAAAATAACATTCGTATACAAATAATGACAAATATTATAACAAATAAAAATGTTCACATTTCATAAAATGAAATGAAACATTGAAGTTGTACTTCTAAAACTAATAAACAAACAAATAAAGAAAGGAATAAAGATCGTTAACCTTTGAAGCTTATTTTTATGTAGTATTCATTTCAACCAGATCTAATTCGTCCAAATTTCATTAGTTTCGGATATAAATTATAATAGTCATTCTAAACATTGAAAATAATTTGATACGATCATTTATCAACTCAAACGTTATCAGCAATTTATTAAATTAAGAAACAAATCAAAGCTTAATAAGTTTTAAAACCTGTGTATGTTTTAACAATAAAAATGTGCAAATACAATTTTTCCTAGATTGTTTAACAAGTTTCTTAATTATTGAAAAAAAAAATTATATGTAAGTATTAATAGTTGTTCAAACGAAACATAAAATTTAATAGTAACATCATTAATTAAAATGCAAGTGTGTGAATGGAAATATAATTACAGTTATACCATATACACGTGTAAAAGAAAATTTTACATTCCTGTTGAATGTTTATTATTTCAATTTTCTTGTCTTTTGTGGGATTCTAAATATTCATCATGGAAAATTATGTCAGTTCATAAGTTATAAATTACAAGAGTTCGTATAACTGGAAACGTTATCTATTATTGCAGAACAGAATTGTATGTATAAAATATTATAAGGATAAAATATTTATACTACACAGATGGTATAAACCATTGCATCAATTCTAACAGTATCAGTTGTATTAAAAGAATAGACAATTTTGTTGGTCTTTGAACTCATAAAAATGGTATTATTTAATAAAAGTTTGATCGATTCATTCCAATTTAACGAAATAAATATATTTTAAACATGGTACCTTAATCTGTTCAGTGATTGTGAATACCTGCATATAATAAGTTGAATTTGACAAATAAACTTTATTTATATAAAATAAATATAAATATATAAATGTTTAGTAATTAAAAATACCTTTAAAAGTATAATATATTGTAAGATATCAAAAATCATTATAATATATACTAGGAATATTAAAGCAATATTTGACATAATGTAGAAATAATAAAGATAAATTCAGTATGTTATATGATTATCGAATGTCCATTTTAAATTATGTACTAAGAACATCTTCGACTAATTTAATAATACAGGATATTTAGAAATATTCATTTACTTCTGTAGTAACAATATTACAACTCTACATATCTGAAGTACAATATGACAAATAAAGTTTAGATTTAATATTGCATTTTATTATTATTTACAATTAAACTACATTTATGCAACATATTTTTCATTATACTGCAGCTCAGTGCCAGGATTGGTAATGTAAACATTTCAAGTTCATTTCTTACAAGGTTCGAAAACTTGTAATATTAAATAAATATTTTAAATTTTTAAAAAGAATAGTAGATAACGAATATATTGTAGATTTATTATAGAATTTTAAATTTAATACAAAATGTCGAATGAAATGTAAGTTATAAAAATGTTTAATTGACAGTCAATCGAGAGTTAGTTTAATCGCTTATCGTTTTTTATTATTTCTGAAATAAACATATTTGTTTAGAATATTACATCTCATGAATTAATTTTCTCATGATGTTTTTTTATAAGCTGTGAACGTGCTGTAAACATGTCAACTTGTAAAAGGTGGAAAATATTATTCAAAGGTTAAGAAATTAGAATTAATTCTAAAAAATTTCGATGTAAATAGTTTTTGAGGTCATAAAAAAACAGTACATATAATTTAAAAAATTAAAACTCATGAAAAAAAAAATGATAATAAAATTTGATTAAATTGACCAGAAAATGTTTCACCGTTTCAATTTTATTAAAGAAAGAACTTATACATTATTTGCATTATTTCAAACAGGTAAATATTTCTGTAAAATTTAATGGTTATAAATATTATAAAAGCATTATTTTTAATATAACTATCGTGTTAAAATTATTTATTAGATAGTAACAACGAGACTAGTATTTTTTATAAATAACTATCTTGGTATTAATAATTTAGAAAGCACACCATTCTACATTTTCGTTTTTTCAACGTGTTATTAAAGTATAAAAAAGCGAGTTTAATGATTTCTTAACAAAATGTTTTTTAAAAAATGTATTTACAAATATAAAATTGTTCTAGATTCAACACTTTTAAAATTTATACATTTTAATAACATAAAACCCTCACCATAAGATTATATTTTTGCGAAAGTATGTAAACTGTTATGCTGATTTACATGTTACCAAATTTTCTTCACTTTTCATTTTGTATTGTCATGATGAAAGGATTTTAATAAAAATTGAAAAACACCAAAATTATTTTCAAAGTCCATTGATCTTATAAGAAATACCCAAAAATGTAGTTTTAATAAGTGAACACTGTAACTGATAATGAATCGGATATAATTTTTTTATACAATTATCAACTGATCTCCGATAAATTGTTGGTATATTTTTATTTCAAATCATATTTTTTAAAATGCTTTGAGAAGCAATACAAAGAAAAAAAAATTGCAACTCAAATCAGTGGTGCTAACGAATAGAACGAACAACCAGTAATACGTCTGATAACGCTTGAAATTGATTGATTATCAAAGGTAAATATCGAAAGAAACAAATGCTCGAAACGAAAAATATTAAAATAACAAAAGAATAAAAATTCATATGAATTGTAATTGCTAAACAGTCAAGATTTCAAGATTTATTCTTTGATTCAACGAAATAATAAATCTGAGTAGAAGTATTGTTCCTGAACTCATATAAATAAAATCAATTAAGCTTCTTGCATACTTGCAACAAAAACAATCGTATATTAATCATTACAGTGGAAGAGAGATAGCAACAATGACACACAGAATAAAAGCTCAATGCAGGATCAGCTTTTCCACGTGCATTCGATATATCCAAGACCAATAAACATCAGCATTAATTTTACAGAATCAAATAAATACAAATTACTGTAAAACTGATCTCTCCCCTGTGCGCATTGGGAGAATTGCACAGGAAAAAGGGGGACTGAAGTGACACTTTGTATTGCACCAAAGATATGATCGAGATTTAAAGAACGATTGCAACAATGCATTATCAGTGTTACAAAATGAAAATGATACCTGAAAAATTCGAAAATTATATCATTACGCACAGCATCATTGCACAGCAAAGGCTGAAAACTGGCCACACCCTCTGCTATAAATTTGCGCATTTATTTCACTGTAATCATTCGTACGATACATAAGTAATAACAGTGTCGATTTTTCGCGATAAATCATACAACCGGTGTTCAATTCTGCATCGTATTACGCGGTTAAAAGTTGTAACGGGCCACACTGACGTAGGCAAGCGTGATTATGGCATGTGCGGACATGACGATTGCGATGCCGATAAAAGTTTTGAAATGGCAATAGCAGGGGGAGACGAAAGCCGAGACAAGAGAAAATTGCTTCATCGTGGAGTGGCACGGTAAACAGATGAGCCTCTCCGCGTGATTGCGACCGCGATGTTGATTAACATATGAGATGCGGCGAAATTACGAACGCGCATTTGTAAGTCCAAGCAGCTGGTCCAGTCGTTACCGAAAACACGACCGTGCGCGAGAACAATTTCGTTAGGGATAATTCATTAAATAAGCCTTCATGTGGGAATTAATACATAATGGTCCTAATTAATTAGACGAAGACACTAGTTTTTGATTAATTAAGAGAAATCTGCGTCGTTGGTGCAAAGGTGAATTAATTTATGGACTCGCCGCGAATGTTTTTCGGTGACTGTTATTTGCGTACCTAAAAAAGCTAAAAGACGGAACGAAGCAAATTGACGTTTGTATATTTTTCTTAAACACATATAATTTGCAATTAAGTTTAATATTTTTCTACATGCTTCTACGTACTTCAGTCGTTTCCTGTATGCATCTGTACAGTGTTTACTTTTATTCGCATTTTGTAAAAATTGTAATTTTTTATTTTTATAGTTTCGTTTACGAAAAACAAAAGACATTAAATTCAAAAATATGGCTTAGAATACAAGATTTTCCTATTTCTGTTAAATTTATTTCTGTTTCTTATTCTTACGAGTAGATGTTGATATTTTAGTCTTGACAGCTTTTGTTAGTTTATTTATATAGTAGTATTTGTTTGTTTATCTTAATTCATTTTATTATCTATGTTTCATTACTGTTATTTTCATGATTCTGTTTATGTAATATTCACTATTTTTATCACACTAAAAATAAAATATAACATAAATAAAATAATAAGAGCATAAAAAAACTTTTCGCTAAACGGCAATTTTATTTTTTTATATTCATAATAAATCTTATTATCATCATTATTATTATTATTGTTATTGTTGTTGTTGCTGTTGTTATTGTTATTATTATTATTATTATTATTATTATTATTATTATTATTATAATATTATTCAAATGAATATTTCCTTTTGCCGAGTTACTTTTATATACTGACTCAGAGTAACCATCTCTATTTTATCTCCTCAAAAAACTAATACAGTGATTAGTTTTATGTTGACCTTTTCATACAATTATCCTCAGATGCCTTCTGTTGAATAGTTTCTTAGTACTTTATACATTATATTTTACTGTCTTCATGAAATCTTTAAACTATAATTTTCGTATAATTTCATAATTTCGTGAAATTACAACTATCTTAAAGATAACACACGCGAATTACTTTTAGATTGGCACATTTTACTTTTACACAACTGCCATTGTAAAGCTTTGTATCAGTTTCATATTGTCTTTATCTTTTACACGTTCTTTTCATCTTCGATTCTTCCCTTTCAGTTTTTTATCTCATTAACTATTTTCAATCATTATCATTATCATTATCATTATCATTATCCTCATCATCATCTCCTCAGTGATTTATAAATTGTCTTAATGAATATCCCTTCGCGCCAAAATATCTATTTATAAATGAATGCAACTTTAAGCTTTCCCACTAGAATTTCATGTCAAAAGTGCAACAGCAGAATCGAAAAATTCCCACAAGACGAACCTTTAATTAATTTTCCACGAAGCAATTTTAAACGTCATTAGACAAAGACCTCCCTTATATAAATCTGGTATTTCTCTCCAGGACGGAGAGGGACTTTCAAAGAATCATCCGATATAGCTATCTTTTGTCATATCTGTACCGTCTTCCTCCACCTCTTCTGTCTGCATCCCTCTGCCTGCGAAAAGGAATGTAATGCTGCATAAGACGACGACGATTAGTCAGGCGAAATCGTCCATCTCGTCTGAGCATACGAGGGACACGTGTCAGAGTCCATGGCGACATTCAAAATAGACGAGGAAAAAAGCTCTTGGAGCAATTTTTTCGCTAACCACCCACTTAATTAAAACAACATTAAACGCCTTTTGAGACCCCGAGCCGAAACTTTGTTCATGGCGAGCCAGTGCAAATAACCCAACGTAAACAAACTGCCAAAAGCAAACGAACAAAAACGACAGTGTAAACATCAAATAAACAAATTCGTCGTTGGAGACAAGACGTACGACGCATTGTCAAACTATAATTTGACTTTATTTTGAAAGTCAACGCGCATGTTCAGTTTATCCAATTTCAAATTTGTCCGTTGCGCTTCGCTCGCTCCTTCAGAGAGACGTCTTTATTATTCGGTGCCATCGCTCAGCGTGCAAAGTCAGTGGACGGACTGGTTCATTTTTGGCTATTTTTGAATTCCGTTTCCGAAATGAAATCATTGAATGCACTTTGTAAATGCAATCTTTACACTGTACTGAAATGATTGAATTTTTACACTTTTATCAGCCGAGCAGGTCGTAAAACACGCAGCTTATTAAATCGCAGCGCGCGATGCAACGTGCCATTTATTATGAGCATTTGGCAACGTCTTCCGTGGTCATGACCGAGACCATGCCCATCTAGTCGAACTCCATTTAATCCAGTCATTAAACGTACGACTCTGCTAATGAGTTCAATTTTGAACGTCACATCCCACGAGCAACATCTCTCACTAATGAGTCGCATTTTTTTCCCGACTTGTGTGCGTTAAATGCGGTTTTGGGTGGGGCGTGGGTATTTATATAGTTGAATTATAAGTACCGGTGTTGCAACATGGAAGACGGCCTGCGCGGCAAAAATAAATGACAAATGCCGCACGGAGTTATAGATACATCTTTTATCACTTTAATGACGCCACATTAGCCGACCACTGAATTTTCACGTGTACAAAGTTACGAAAAGCGGGGGTGTCCATTTTTAAGATGAAAACTGGAACGCGGATACATGTAGTTTTTGCAAATTATATTATAATGGTTTGAGGGTAAAATGATAGAAACGTTTTGATGCGTGTTCTTTTTATATTCCCCCTGTTGTACACTTTCATTTTAGTTGTGCGAACTGGTTTTTGATAAGACTCGGTGCTTTATCAGGGCTACGGGTGAACCTGAGTGGCATTCTGACTACCTAATACATTTAATTCAAAATAAATATTCATTGTCACTTGTACTAAAACTATTATATTCTTTTTACCGTTCATGACTGGGATGTTTGGTGCAAGTGAATAATTTGTATGATTCACTGCTGCTAAATGAAATTGCAGATATTCATCATTGGTATATTTAGACAAAATAAATTTGAAGACATCTTGAAGCTCATTTATGAGCGCGATGGAACAAGGGTGGATTTTATTTAATTAATATCGAAGTAATATTTAGTTCAATTCGTCGAATAATTTTTACCAGCGTTAAAGCTCGGTTTTATTCAAATTAGCAGTGTCTTTGAATTTTAATATTTGAAACAGAAGTTCCGTCCATAATATTTACGTTTGTTTTCACTCAATCAACTCCCTTTGCATATTACATTTGCATGAATATGATGTCTTAATTACCAATAATGATATGATTTATTATTGGATGTGGTATGCAGGAAGGCTAATCGTTTATTTTTAGCATTTATTCGAATTAATAATTAAGCAGCCATAAATTTTCAATTATGCAGTGACTAATCAATATGCGCTTTAAATTATGAAATAGAACAGGTCATTACATTATTGATTGTTATTTATGAACTAGATGAATTAAATATTGTAACGGTATGTTTATAAAAGTTTATAAAATTTAATGCTGCTAAAAATAATTGTGTGATATACTTTTAATGTTATTTGAATTTTACAATATATAATATATTACTTTTGCTTTGAAAATAACAAATAAAGTTGGAGTATAAGTTTGCGTACATTTTTAACATATTTTTATCATGTATTATTAATAAAAATACATCAGTTTTGTTTTACAATTGTGTAAATTTTAATTTTAATACCAAACTGTATAACGTGATTTTATATATTAGGATTGTGTTCTGAGTTATTAATTTTTTTCAGTAAGATGAACAATAAAACATTTGTATATTTTACAGATATCTATTTTATGTAAAATGTTACAACAAAGCAGCGTATTAATGCAAATTTATAGTAATTTTATATTAT
>JABFOX010001210.1:0-13511 GCA_022817665.1 Axea sp. ZL-2020
AATTTTAATTAATTTAATATGATTAAGTAATGTTCCTCGATGTATGCGACTTTTTTAGCTATATAATTTATTTCAATTTAAAATTAATAGATATTGTTTGGCAACATGTCAGCGAGTTTTTATCATGATGCGGTCACGTTTTTGTGTCCGAATAAACACTTCCTAATTTTAATAAATTATATGTATATATATATATTAAAAATATTTTAAATAATTATATTAAATAATTATTAAAATAATTTTTAATAATTATTTTAATATTAATATAGTTTTGTTAAAAATATGTATAATTAAATATATGTTAATAATATAAAAATTATATATTAAACAATTTTTCTTTAAAAAAAAATTAATTCAATTTTTGTTAAATTACTTATTTACTTACCAAGAAAGTTTAAGCGTTAAATAGTTTGTAGCCACTGTTTCTTTTTCGACTTGCTTATACGATGCATATTACTTCTTATTTTGAATAACGATTTGCATTCTGACACTCAAATTATCCAGTATACCTAAAAAAATAAAAATCGATGAAAAAAAAAGCAAAATTGACTATAAAATTATGTAATACTATATTAAATAGTAATTAAAAATACATAATTATTAATATAGAATTAATGAATTTTAAATATTAAAAATATGCATACCTATAGAATATTGATGTTTTTCTCATCAACATTCTGTCAAATTGGTAAATAAAGTAAATACAGCTGACGGATCATTACTGTTGATATTCCAATTTAAAGAATTTTAAATTTTATAAAGACGTGGAAGAACGATGTTTAAGACTTACTTTTCAGATCAGAATTTATTTACGTGCGATTACAACGCCATCTTCAAACATGCTCCATAATTAAATGATTGTTACGCAAATAATTCGAAATTATTACTCCTTGTGTTCACTAACTATTGATTTTTTGTAATAATTCCATGATTTTAGCCGTATAGAATTATCTTGGAGCTTTAATCTGATTTTAACAGGAATCGTTAATAACAATTTATAAAACCTAAAAGTGTTTTTATTTCTTTCTAATTTCAGTAATTAAACAAAGATAAAGAAATAATTTTAAACTAAACTGTTTTGTCAAAACGGATATTTGTTTATAGTGAAAGAAATCAAATACAAAATTGATCGTATTTCATGAAAATAAAAAAGTGTTGAAAAAAAATGAATTATAAATAATTACGGAATCGTCCAATATTAAATTATAAGTCTACAACTTTTTTTAACAATACTGAAAAAAATGGCTGCTTCAAGTAGTCGTGTTTGTGTTTGCATATTCGCATGTGAACAAGAACTATGATTCAAAATTTATATGTGATTTTATTAACGTAAGCAATAACGTAAACAAACTCTACCGTATAAAATAATTGGTGAATCTACACGTGAATCATAAGGTTAGGTTCTGCTGTTGTATCGGGAGGTTGTATGCCCATGATACTTCAACGACGACAACACGATCTATTTCAACATGACCTCGTTCGAAGACGAGTCCTTCCACGACATTGAATCAAAATTCAGACATTCATCTGATAATTCAGAATGGGTCCCATTATCATTAGTATTAGTAGAATACCAGGAAGGTTGGTTCAGTTAAATCAGCTGTAATAATACTTTTCTTTGACAGACTTTCTAATTGTTTTAATGATTAATTTTTTATTTTTTATATATACTTTTTAATATAATTAAGTCAATAAAAAGTTAAATATCTGAAAATCAATTTATTAATTTCTTTTTTTTTTTAATTTAATTATTTATACAAATATTATTTCATTTGTTGAATATATTTAATTTTTAATATATATAAAATATTTGTTAGTTTTGTTTTTTTTTTATATAAATTTGTGATAAAAATATATATTAACAGTATATTTATAATAAATTAATACAGAATATTTTTTTATATATATATATATGAAAAATTAATAATAATAAACATTTTATTTTGTTTCAGGGGATATGATAGGAAAACATTTAGCAATAATAAGTTTATTACCCTTTGCAATTATCGCAGGTTTTGTAACTTTAATACTTTTTAGAAGGGATTTACATACAGTGAGTACTATAAGAATATGATAAATTGAAAATAAAATTATAAATTGTTCTTTATTAAATGAAAGAACTTTACAAATTTCTATAATTAATAAAATAATTTGATATCGATAATAAGAATAAATCATTATTGTTATTTATGTATTGAAAATGTTTTCAGATTGCATTTTTTATAGGACATATTTTTAATGAAGCAGCTAATTTACTGTTGAAACATACGATTTGTGAGGCTCGACCAGTAAGACGCGATGTCATTTATACAGAGTATGGCATGCCCTCATCTCATTCACAATTTATGTGGTTTTTCACTACATATGTGATACTTTTTGTATGCATTAGGTAACAATTATATTATCATATCAATTTTATTAATTCATACTTTTAATTTACAAAATTGCTGTGCATTTCATTTAAAAACATATTTAAAAGAACCATTGAATAAATAAGGATTAATTTTAACCAATTATTTTCTATAGATTACATTATAATAAAAATAGCATAATATCTGAGAGATTCTGGAGAATAATGGTTATAGCCATTTGTATCATTTTAGCAGTAATTGTAGGATATAGCAGAATTTATCTCCAATATCACTCAAGTGCTCAAGTCTTATGTGGGGCAATTGTGGGGATCACACTTGGTATTGTGTGGTTCATGTTTGTGCACTTATTTTTATCACAATATTTTCCTGTGATTGTTTCTTGGTAAGAATTTGATAAAATATTATAATATTTATATAATTAATGAAAATATGTTAATTATCTGTAATCAGAAATTAATAAATTTGTTCAAATCTGTTTCAGGAAAACTTCAGAGTACCTGCTCTTGCGAGATACAACACTGATTCCAAATGTGCTATGGTTTGAATATACAAATATTCGAACAGAAGCGAGAGCACGGTCGCGAAAACTCGCACCTATGAAATCACAATGACGGCTGATGGTTGGCCAATGGGCTGATAACAAATAAACTGTTATTTAAAGTTGAAACTAAAATCATTCCACAAATGGTAATGAAAGAGCGATAAATGACGACCATTAGCTTTTTATTTTTGTTTTTATATAAGAATTTGAAGATTTGACTGAATACTGTTTATATTTGAATTTTTCACATATCTTAAATATTTATTTTTAAAAAATACAATAGTCTATTTCATAATTTTGATAAAATCTTTTATAATAAAGTTTATGCTTTGTTTGCACTTTGCTTTTTTATTTTTATCACACAAAAATTCAAATATTTTTTTTTAGTATTTAAGAATTTATATACATTTTTTCTGTAATTAATAATTATAAAATAATACAGTAGAATTTAAATTATTTGGACTAAATAAAATAAATAAAAAAAAAAAAAGAAAAAAAACTAATCAAATATTTTTCACTTTATAATTATCAGCATTTGAATTCTATTATTTTTATTAAGAAAATTAAAAAATTCTTATTAGATTATTATATTATACTTATTAGATATTAGATTATACATTTTTCACATAGATTCATATTTTTAATAAAATATTTTGAATTACTGAAACACTGAATAATTGAAGATCTACTTTTAAAGACAACTTATACATTTAAAATATTACTTAGAAAATAATATATTTCAAGTTAACAAATATCTTAAATTAAAGTCATAGTTATAAACGAGTTACATTTATTAATGTTTAAATTATATTTTATTGACTGTCCAGTGTCTTTAAATTTTGAAACTTATCCATCATGAGAAAACGTACAATTAAATAAAATACTTAATAATATATACATCATATTTACACTGTATTTGTAACAGTAAAATTTTTAGTAACTGGACATCGAGAATACCGTTTTATACATTTTTGTAAAAATTATAAAAGAAAAAAAAAAATAAGCGCCAAATATCAACGTACAAGATACATATATTTTTTTTTATACTTTTCGTAGAAAATAATTTCGTGATATATTAGCTTATTGTCACATATGCGAGCGAGTTTAAATAAAAACTTGTTAAATGAAAATAAGCGTTCAATAAATTTTATAACAAGTCTCATATAATTACGTTTAAAACATATTTAGTTTTCCAATTTACAATGTCGTTCAATCGTTCAACTTTTATTACCTGCAAAATCTATAAATGACGTTGAACAATCATAGCCTTTTGCAATCTTCTTTTGAAAGATGCTAATGCAGAGTAAATTTAAGACAAGTTCGATCGTTGCACGACTTTTGTTTGCCTAAATTCAATTGTAGCGCAACGTTTAACACAGTTCACGAATGTACAATACAATAACGAACTTCGGCCTACCAATTTGTGGATCACCGAAACACCTTGTTCATATCAATCAACTATTTAAATTCACAGTTCTCTCTATCACACAACCACAACTTTCTACGCTATACAGAAAGAGATGGAGGGAAATTCTATGAGTATAATCGTAACACAAATTGAATAGTGATACGTATAAACAATAATTATTATACATGTCTTACTTAGCGCAAAGCAAGATACCCTAGCTGTAGCGTTTTTTTATATTGAAAACTATTTTAAACGTCTAGCCCGCGAGGACGTTTTCGTTACACAAAGAGTCGCAAGTGAAACTTGCACGGTTGTTCTTTAGCTCTTAATATGCAAAAAAATTTATATCATGTCAAATGGACGCACAACTCGATTCACAATGTTATTCGATAAGATGCGAGAAGGAATAAATTTTATTAAACGAAAATTGTGAGCATTGCTTTTTTTATGCATTACATTTCTTTTGTATAAAATATTGTAAATGTTAATTTAAATCAATGATATTTTATTTATATTTTTTGGATTTAGTATTGTTAAACTGTGATAAAATTTGAAGTATTAAGAAATTAACATTTATGGTTCCTTTTTCTGTATGTATTTTTATTATTTAACGAGAATAATATTGCTAATACTGTTCATTTTTAAATATTTATACAACGAGTATAGTTTTTTTCATTAAAATAATTTATACGGGCAAATTTGGATTTTCGTTGAACTTCTATAATCCTTTTTAACGCAAATGATAACTTGAACACGATCTCTGTCTTCACTAGTAGGTTTTTTTTTGTAAAAGTTATTACAGGCAACTTTTACGGAAATTAAATTTTGGCAGTTCGTATTTTCAATGTCATAATGGTCACATTCTCTGATTCCGCCCTCGCTGACTATTATAATACGTATTTTTAATATTTGTTGGGTGTCGTACAGAGTAACTGGACATAGATATCCTACACGACAAAAATATATTTTTAGTTGTTCATTATAAAGAATTATTTTGAAGAAGAACAGTTGATCGTAACATTTGAGACAAACCTGTTAACAACAAAAAATATATATCGCTTGAAATAAAACATTAATTCCTTAAGTATCTATTTAAATATCAGATATTTGCTCATATTAAATAATTATTTTATTTTAAGAGAATATTACAAAAATTGTAGATTTGTCATGAAGTATATAAATATTTATATTGATAAATTTTTATTTCGGAGTAAAAATTAGAACTGAATTAAAAATGTAGTTTTTGAATGTTTGACTTCTCTATAATTTTGACCATTCATTTTTTTGCTAATTTCACTCATTCCATGTAACAAAATTAAATAATGTATTTTATGCGGAACAGTTTATATTTTTTTAAGGGAATACAAATCTATTTTGTAATTTACAATTCATTTTACAATTATATACATGAATTGAAAATTTACTGAAGAACTTAATTGGCTTAAATTGTTTCAATTTCACTCACTATTTCAATTTGTGTAATATTCTTCATTTGTCTTGTTTGTGTCCGTTAGTTAATGACGTTAGTTAAATTGTTTTTTAACAAGCTATCGGCAATAATTAATGAATTATTACGCAAATATTAATAAATAGATTTGACTTCATTTAAGCATCACATTTTTAGAGGTGATTGCTAATGACCAAAATAAACATAACAAAAAGGAACTTAAATTTATTCCATCAGTACTCACTTAAATTACTTATAAAATTGTAAATTATATAATATATGTATCAAAAGCAAATTTATATTTTTATATGTATTTATAACTAATTATAAATACGTCTTTACAGGAAGTTTATAATTAACAAAACTAACAAATATTTTTAATTTATTGCATAATGTGGTTTTCAGTTAGAATTATTACACAACGTATTATTATTTAATGTTGATATTTTTTTTGTTATTTTCAATTACTGCAGTTACCATAGATCTTATTTCAACGATAGACCTTTCTGGGTTTGAATTGTAATTAATTTGCATACGTACCGTGTATTGTTTTCCATTTTTTGCAACTGCCGTTCTTTGAAACTGATCAATGTTAATACCAATGGTATAATCATTAGTGACGGATAGACCGTGTGCAATTCTGAAATGAGACTGTATCGAAATGATTGGTCCCTGCCAGTGACAGTCGAGATCTACGGGGCATTTCTCAACACCAAAGCTGCAGACTTTCTCATGAGATAATCTTGTTTCGCCAAATACCGAGACTTTGCACCCGTACCTTGGCAAATAAAAAACAGATATTATTATTCCAATTAAACTGAAATAAATGATTTGTTTTGTTTGTTTAATCAAAATTAAGAATTTGGTATATATGTGACTTTATAATATACAATGCATTGTAATTATACTTATATTAATGTCGAAACTAATCATAAAATGTAACTCAACAAATTATACTTTATTTATTAATACTTATTATAAATTCTTCATTTATTTTTGCAATAATTACAATTAAAGAAAAGAGATGAATATGGTTAATTTTTAAACGTAAAATTTTGTGATATTTATACATGTTACTTAATACATCAGTGTAATATTTTTTAGATGGAAAACATGTCGACCCTCAGATATATTTTAATATAAAAAATAAATAGTTTTATAAAATGTTATTATAAATTTAAGAAATGTTTAATAACGAATAATATTATTTAATTCTATTTAATTGTATTCAAAAGAATATTTAATACTTAATATCTAAATATAATTATGTATGTGGAATTAAATTTAAACATTCATAACTGCACTGTCAGCATTTGTTTGAAAAATAATAATTTTATGTAGTACTATATGCAATAACAGAACTAACCAATGAACATTTATATCATTTGTAGGATATAATTTGTAAGATTGAATAACAGAACATTAAAATGAACTGTTCTAAAATATTATGAATAATAAAAATATAGAATATTTTATTACAGTGTTTATTTCAGCTTATATCGTATTGTTGAAGAAATTTGACAAAAATATATCTAAGTATAAAAAAATAAATATATATTTACACAAAATCTTTAAGATTTTGAACCAAAAATTGTGTATTTTAATTTTAGATATTTTATAGAATATTAAATTCAAGTATAAATAATTTGGTATAATGGAAAATATTAATATTAATATTATTATTATTATTAATTGTATTTTCACAGTAAAAAATGTATTGTTGAAGAAACATGAATCATTACTCAGACAAAAATTATGTAATAAGAATGTAATATTCTTATAACATTTGATAACTCAATACGAGTATTAATTTAATATTGAAATATTGTTTCTGAAAAAAAATAAATAAATAAATAAATAATTGTTAAATTCCTTGATGATCGGTAATTATTTAATCAGTTTACATGAACTCTATTCAATAAAATTCTACTTCCTATTTTTACACAACAATGTGCTGAAATAGTTATTTAATTGCCGCTTTTTAAGTAGATACTTTTTAGCACATATGAAAATCGTGTTGTAAAAATATGTTTTAATTTTTTAAATAGAAATGATTTATTCATAATAATCAAATACTATATCATTTTATTTGATTTATAATTAAATAACCCATAAAATAACATTGACATATAGATGGCATTTTTAGAATTACTCAGAAAAATCAAATTACAAGTTATTAGACGATTTCAAGAAATTCCATGATGAATTTAAATTTGTATTTAAATTAAAAAAAGATGATAAACTAAATTTTTTATACATTTCAGTTATCAATAAAGGAAACGAAGTGATAACCAATTAATACATTATCTATCAAATTACCCTGTATACTAAAAGAGACCTGTAGTGTGCAATTTGTATGTGTAGTGTACAGTTCATTCATATAAGAAATTTCATAAACTAATTTGAAACTTATACAATCAATATTAAAGAAGATTCATTATCCTTACAATTTTAGTAAATAACATGTCAATGCTAAGATTAATGAACTATTTCATGTTATTAATGACAATAACCGCAGCCATAATTTTGATAAAACCTGCTTTTTTATATTATTAAAAGAATTTATCAGAAAATTTAAGAAAATATTTTAAAAATATTAATATAACATATAAAATCAACGATAAATTTAATTTTATAATTGAAAACAAATTGACTGCTTGAATTATTTCCAATCGGTTTTTCATATGTTGTTTATTTTTATAATCACATTAAAAGCATTTTCTATTATACAAACTAAACATTCGAAAAGTGTATACAATAATTGTAAATTTGTAATTTCAAAAGAATATAAAAAAGTTTCTTAAAATAGCAAAGAACAAATAATTATTAAAATAATAAATACAACATTATTCATTTAGCAAATTTTGATTTTTATGATATTTATGGTCGCTCCTTTTTAATATAAGATCTTTGTTGCAGTGTTCTCAGAGTTTTATTCTGCAAAGACCATGAGGAAATTCATTGATCCATTAACGATATATGTAATAATTGTGTAATATTGCAATATTATAGTAATATGGACTGTTTGCAGAACATTAAGTAATAGTGACCCAACGTCGACAAAAGCCCTTATAAGATAAATTTAGAAATTTAAATAATTTATACAAATTTAAACATTTACAAAGTTGTTTTTTAATCATTCTTGCATGGGTATTAAATGTTAAAGTTCTTGCAGTCTACACTTCAATAGTATCCGCGGTATTGCAAAATCCTCATAAAGGACATATTTTTAATTTTACTAGTATATATACACAACCAACATTTATAACAACCTTTGAATATTCTATGGATATTTGAGATGCCTGTAGGATATTTATCATAATGTCAATTTATCTTTTACTCAATGTTAATACAACACTTATTAAGAACACTCATCTCCTCATAATTATTCAAATAGTAACAAATACCTCATATTTTTGCACGGTAACTCCAACTTGTTTATAAGACTTTCAACTGCACGGTTTTTTTCTAATGGTTTTGACGTTTTGCAAAAAGCACACTTTGTAATCTGAGAGGCACATTTTTGACAGACAAGCGCCGTGCAAACTGCACACGATTCTATTTTGCTGCCTTGTAAAGGACTCAAGCATATGTCACATAATACGTTCGTGGGCAAGACCGAGCAATTCGAGCACGTGCAGGTCCTGACAGCTTCGCGACGTCGTCTTGCTGTTTCTGAAATTAAAATATGCATTACTTATCCTCATAAAAATATTCCACTGTAAATTACTTTGTTGCTCTACTAACATTTTTATTTCATTTTTAAAATTTGTATTACCGCATTTCTCAAGTGTTTATTTTAATAATTACGTTAACGAGCTGACGATTACAATCTCGACTGATAATTCATTGATATCTTTTTAATTTTCAAACGTGCGTCATACATTTCGCTCAGTAATTTTGTTTTCCTCATTTCTAATGACGAGTCGCTTTAAATTCGCGAACGAATTATTTTCCCAGGGTATTAGCTCTTTGAAGGAATTTATAATAACAATAATTTCACTTAATTACGAAATCACTATTGATCGTTGAAATTTATAAATTCATTAACGAGGAATATGTATTTATAGTTGCATGATTGACCGAATATATGTTTCATTAATTTAAAATAATAAGTTGACACAAAAGATGTTTCTTGAGTACAAAGCAAATTATTATTACATTATGTTATTTTGCAAATCTATAAATAATAAATATTCCAATCTAAGGAATTTCGTTTTTAATGGTAATTTGTATTTTTTCCATCGATTTCATCACGATATCGAATATGTATAATCGATTTTGACACGGCAAAAAATTTCGAGAACAATTTTGTAATTACGTTGCTCGTTTAAATGCTTAATTTAGTGAAATTTTGGTGCAAATAAATAAATTTCTGTCATTTATATAAATAAATACTGGAATTTTGACAATTTAATTCTGATCAATTTTTTGAGACATATTTTAATAGAAAAATAAAAACAAAATTAAAAATTAAAATTTAAATTTTGATAAAGCAAAACCAATTAGGGAATTAATTAAGAAGAAAAAAAGTTGGAACACGGATAATTGGTCACTACAATTTGGCACGAGCAAAATTAGAAATGAGAAACGAAAAGAGTTGGGCGAGAAGAAAAAAAACAGAATTTAATGAAACCTATAAAGTTAAATTCATTCAAAATCGAAATGAAATAAAATATTTTGGTATTTAAAATTAAATTAAATGATATCTGTTGTTTCATAACAACACAGTTTTGTAAGAATTGTAAAAATATGTGAAAAATTATTAACCTGGTGAGCAGCATGTACCAACAAATATATAAAAAGCTTAATAAAATAATTTGGAACCAAGTTAACAGCTTTGTAGATACGTGTCAAATATGCATGTGTTTCAAAAAGCTATATTTTAAGAATATTTTTTGTTTAATTAAATATAAATATAAATTACAGTTAATGTAATCTGAGCCAAAAGACGCATTTTTAACAACGTTTTGATTTTATGTTTTAAAATTATAAATCACATTTCATATTCGACTTGATTTAAAAAAATATATATAACATATTTAATTTGTTTCGAGTCCTGCTTTTCCACAGAAAAAAACAAAAATAAATAAACAAACAAACAACTCATTTTGAACTTATAGTTCAAAACTATAGTTATTGTACAACATAAATCACATAAATTGTATATAATATAAAATCACAATACTGATTTGTAAAAATCAAATTAAGTGCAGTAAACATTTGCAGACAAAAGTACAAAATTTACCTAATTTGTCATTAATATCAAAAGTGTTCCCAAATTGAGTGTATTTATCCGAAGGATAAGATTGCATGTTTTTTTGACAATTTTTCCGGCTGCCAAATCTTTTGCTGTCATCTTGCAGATTTCGATCTCTCAATATATTCCTCTAAAAAAATTATATAATAAATAATTTTTCATAATCTTTCGAGATATTTTATTTCGAAACTAACCCATGGTATTTTTGTGAACATTCTTAACTGATTGCAAAACGAAATTTATCACACAACTGAATTTATTTTACAAATTAAAAATCACGCCAGGAAAAAGAGCGTTTCATTAGCAGTACAGTCGAAAAACTGATAGATAAGCGTACCACGCGTTTGGAACTACTATCAATTTTCTTTTATTGATGTGGGAGGGATTGCAAAAAATGTAAATATTCAGTTCAGAGTAGAAGTGAACAAATTTAAATATGAATAACTTATTTGATTCAAGCTTAAAATGGATTTCAGTCGCAGGCATTAGTATAGTTTAAAACATTTATATACTATTTATAAATTATAATTGATTTTTCACAAGATTTATGTAAGAAATGGACAAATTAAAAGATGAAATTAAGATAATTACTTGTACGAATTTGAAGTAATGTTTAAATTGGAAGTTAAGTTTATGGACGTGTAATTAATTGCTTAAATACTAAATATTATTATTGTTAAATTAATTTATATCTAAACATTAATGTTGGTGAAATGAAAATATAAAGTGCACATTCACGTGCGACATATTCTTTGATATAATAAAGATCAAGAATTATAAATAATTTTTTTGAATTATAAACGAGGATTAAATTAATGTTGTATATTAACATTGTTTTTAAACACATATAAATTAAAATAAACATTCATTCATTATATAATTTCAGTATTACAATTATAGATAAATAAAAATAATTGTTGCGTAATAATTGTAAATTTTTTATAAGTTTAAAAAATAATTTTTTGTCCAATTACTACCATTGAAGATATACAAGGAGTAGTGTTTGGAGTTGATATGTATTTTTGAAAAGATATAATATAAAATTGTAAAATAAAACTAGTTTTAATTATGTGTAATCGTGAAATGTAACAATAAGGATTAAAATTGTAAAAATATAAAATGCATTTTAAAACATACGCTACAAAAAAAAAAAAAAGTAAGTGATTTATTACATCATTTCCTTTCAGAAATTAATTACTAAAAAAGAAAAATTCTACATATAAGTTTAAAAAAAGTTTAAAATTAGAAATTAGATTTATTTTTGTTAATAAACACTAAGTTAGCTAAAGTATAAATATTTATAAAAATAAATTAAAAAACAAATTATATTTAAATTGTACGAAAAATATAAATAAATGACATTTTGACATTTTATTGGTTGTTTAAATTAATAAATTAATATTAAAATTAATTAAAAAATTAATAAATGCAATCTATGGATATCTTAAAATGACTTAAAATGCAATAATTCGGTGTAATAATTTTTTGTTTTGTCTTGCAAAACTTAAAATAAAAAATATTAATTTGTGGAACTCGTAATGTTACAAGCAATGAAATTCTAATTATTTTATAAAGTACTAAGTAAATTAATTAATTTAATTACATGTACTTTCAGGTTCTATTTTAAATATTAATTAAAATATTTTAAACATTCTTGATCTATTTTTTATTGCGAAACAGATAACACGCAATTACGAAATATTTTTAATAGCTTCAAAAGATTGCTTTGAATTATTTGAATTAAAATAAATAACGTAGAAAAAATTTAAGTTTTAAACAGTTTTAGTATTAAATTCGGCAAATTAAAAATATTTTATTCCAATTAAAAACTGAAAACTTATAAATAAAAACAAAAATTGTTTAATAATACATCTACATATAATATTTAATATGCATACATACAAGGTATCTGTTTTAACTTGACAAATTCCAAGAACTTGAAAATAATCAGCCTTTCTTTTATCATCCTCGGGTGAGGTGGAGGACAACTTCTAGCAGACTAAAATCTGAAATGGGACCATGTATTTTTCATTGCAGATTTTGAATCTACTTCACAAAATATATTGAGTTTATTAAACAAATTTCTATACTTTAATCAAAAGTTATAATATTAAGGTGATTTAATATTTTACTACAATTTATAATATAATATTTTGTATTATAAATTTTGATTAAAACATAATTCGTCAAAAAAAATATATAATAAGTATAATATATATATACAAAAAAATATATATATAATAATAAAAAAAATTTTTTTTAATACACATACATATATATATATATATATATATGTATGTGTGTGTACTATTGCATGCATATAACTTTAAGGTAATCTTCTTGAGCTATTTCAAATCAAGTTAGATATAATTTTACTATCATCAGTTTTATGCACTGTGCAAATATAAGCACCATAAGGCCTTTCAGATGCATCTGTAAAACTTGAAGGTTTGAAAGAGGACAACCTTAAAATCTTAAGTAGC
>JABFOX010001211.1:0-13511 GCA_022817665.1 Axea sp. ZL-2020
AAATATAACAAAATTTGCTATATATATTAGTTTATTTCTAATTTACAAAAGATAGAGTATATTTTTATTAATAATTAATTATTTTTAAAATAAATTGTATATTTTATTACATACCAATGAATATATTAATAAAAAAAAAAAAAAAAAAAAAAAATTAATTGTAATTAATAATTAACATTGAATGTTATCGGAAATAAGCAAAATACAGTTATGTAATATTATATCTTATTACCCAATATAATTACGCATGTTAATTATGTCATTACTATTAAATATTGTAATATAATTTTTGACGTGATAAATGTGTTACAGGCATATAAATTCAGTGTAAAAAGATAGTTCAAACTTCATTACTTTCTTAGCAGAAATAGTTAAATAAAGTTATTATTATGGAATTAGGTCATGTCCCTTTAAATAATTCTAAAAACAATACTTCGTCAAAGCAGCAAAAAATTAAAAGCAAACAAATAAACAAAAATTCTAAAGAATTAAAAAACCTTGACTTGTATTTTTCATTACTTTGAAAATACTTGTTTAAGTTAATAAAAATTCGAACTCAAAATAATAAAACTGATGTTTTATATTAAATACAAACAACTGAGTCTATGTTAGAATAAATAAAACCATTTGTCAATATGAATAATAGTTCGTTATAATTAAATCACTTTAATACATATATTCAATTGCTAAAGAACCGTCTGACCTAGAATTATGATTTTTAGTACTACCATTTAAAATTAAAAATATCATAACATAAACCGTTGTTATTTCATTATAAAATAATATAAAATATAAAGATGTAATATTTAATAAATTAGTTATAGAATAAAGGAATTTTACAAATTGCAAGAAAACACGACAAAAGAAATCTTTATATCAAGCCTATACAAAACACTAATGAGATGCGGAACATATAAAAAAGTAAAAAAAGAATATAAGCAAAAACGTTAAAAACAAAAAATGTTGTCTTTTTTTATTAAAATAGTGTTTATTGATATGCGTAAATGAAAATTGCTGTTCAAGCATGTAAATCTTCAATCTTCACTTTATATTCTTTTTTTACTGCAAAACAATATATACAAAAGTCAACAGAATACAGCTAGGGAAGCTATTGATGCACCTAAAAGAATGATTTCATATAAAATGATCATATATCTACTGGCATTTCATAGAAAATTAGAAAACTTTTGCTGTACAATCTAATAAAATTTATAGTTCATGTATCATTAGCCCAGTGTTAACAGAAAATACAAGATGCCAAATATTATTTTCTCAATTTATATTTGAGAAATCGATTTGTTCAATTTTTAAAATATATCTCAT
Organism: Axea sp. ZL-2020; assembly: GCA_022817665.1. Classification (NCBI taxonomy): domain Eukaryota; kingdom Metazoa; phylum Arthropoda; class Insecta; order Hymenoptera; family Scelionidae; genus Axea; species Axea sp. ZL-2020. Next base: position 1,324 of record JABFOX010001211.1, read on the forward strand.
AAAATAAAAAAAGTATTGACTCATATTTTGTTCAAATACACATTATTATGATGCCTTGTTGTTTAATACGAAATAAAATTTTTTATCAAAAAAGTATTTTTGTTAATTTATAAATAAATCATTTAACCGATTAAGTTTTTATAGAAAATATTAAACGCGAGAAAAAATTGTATAATAATATTTTATAATGACAGCACTTTGGATTAAGACTGGCACCAATACTAACCAAAAAGTTTAAAATTTTAATGATGTCATTCTTGTAATAACAAAAATTACTGAGACTGCAATAGTTGTTTGCAGTTAATTTATTGGTTACCTTAAAAGCCTAACTAAAGTGTGCGTTGTGGTACGGTTTGGTCCAAAAAGGGTGTTATATTCAAGTAAAATTACGATGTTATGTACATCTAACGAGACATGAATATGTTCTGGATATCAGACTCAGTTTAAAGTCAAGTGTATTGGTGACAAGATACACGAAAATCCACTCGACGATTTTGTAAGCTGAATAATGTGTCTTCAAATGCGAAATATCACTGTATCTTACAAACAGTGCAAGAACGAAACTGTTCAAATAAAAGCTACTCTTACACGTTACAGACTTTTGCACGTTTATGTCAAATATATTTTTCATTTAACTAGAGTTAAGACCATTTTCCACTACTAGTTTTACAAAGTTGTCAACACAAATAAAACAGAATAAATATAATAAATAAGTTAAGAACTGAATAAAATTATAATTTCATTTTATTATATGTTATTATATTTTATTTTCAAGACAACAATATAATTTTATACGAATTTTAAAAATATCTCATATCAGAATAATATGATATGACATAATAGAATAGAGTAGAATAGAATATGATAATGAAATGTATAATTTTTCAAATAAATCGTTGGATAATCTTTAATGTCAATAAATGGTATTAACAAATTGAATATCATATTAAACGATATTTCATTCGTGTGATTTACAATTTATTATTAAAAATTTAATTTCCAATATTATATACTACACCAAATGAAAATACGATATTAATGTAATAAATCATTTCTACGAAAAACTATATTTATAGTAAGAAATATTGATAATGTTATAAAAATTAGAATACTCATTAATTCGTTTCATTCAGTTTAAATTAAATAATGTAATATCTAAGGATATGGAAATGTAATAAAATTCAATATTATATCACATGAATTGTATTCATATGTGTTCATTAAACAAATAAAATAATGCATTTCAATTCAAATATCATTCATTACTTTTTAATTATTCGTACAAATATATGCACAATGAATTTAATACTAGATATTATTTGCGCAAAACATTCAATTTATTACTAATATGCGTTATTTCAATAAATTTGTTTTACGAACTTCACAACCTAGTTTTGTTATTTAAAATAATAATGTTATCGTCACTTTTATCATTGTTACATAGAACTGGAAATGAATCTCTTTCAATAATTTTACAATGATAATCATAACAATCATATATCAATATCTGTAATAAATATATATATAAATAATTTTATAAAAAAATAATTGAACGATATTAAAATAATCAGTAATTGTGATTCAAACGATACGTAATTTGAAAAGCTAAACAGAAGTTTAAAAGTCTAACTTTTTGACTTAGTGTATCAAGCACAGCGAATGAATGAATGTGGAAAGTAGACCAAAGATGTTACCAATACAAATAAATTGCACATAATGCAAGTTTTTCTAATTTCCCAGGAGATGATTCGTTCGATTTATTCCGCTTAAAATATCGAGAAATATATCAAGTCGTTGAAGAAAACACCACAAGAAAGAATCGTAGCACGCTATTTTGATGCGCCCTCGCAGTTACAACGTCAATGACGTGTTTCATCGTACATTCGTACGATATGATTTATTCTCAAAAAATCAATTATCACATTTTTTTGGGGATATAGTTTTGTTCAGAAACAATAAGTGCGTTTAAACGCTCGAAAAATGTTTGATCAGTATAAAAAAATGTTTAATTAATATTTAAAAGTTTTGAATCCATGCAGACAAATCATGAATTTATAAAACTAATAATTTTTCAATTAACTTAATTAAATTATGAAATTGAATATTCATTTAAAATTTGAAATAGAATTTACAATTACAGCGGTAAACAAATTAACACGACGCATAAGGTTTAGAATTAAATACATTGCATTAAAATGATCTATACAAGGAAGATTAAACTTACGGAAACTTCATATCAAAATGAACCAGAATTGTAATATTTTGTATTCTGCTATTTATAACAGAATATAACTATCAAACATCTTATCCGTCCAATTAAAACTGTTACCCATGTAAAAATTCAGACTTAAACTTATTTCTGTTTACGCACAAACAGACATAAATACAATTTTATTTACAATCTTTCACAATCTCAAACTTTTATTATAGAAACATTTCAAAATGTATAACTTACTCGAATAAAAATACGACTGTAAAACCTGCACCGTCAATCAGAAATTCATCTCGATGAAAGACATATTTTATGATGTGATTTATGTATGGACTATTACAAACAGACCTGGTATTATTCATTCGAATAGTCTCACCTTGCTAACGTAACCTACTAATTTATGTCGTCTAAACTCTACGTTTTGAAAATTCCAACAGGCTGGGTTTTCGAGAAAACCGCTATTACATAAATCTCTCCCGAAGGGTTGTAACACTTTCCGCTAGTCAGCCACTGTGAACGCATCACAGTGAACCCATAGAGAGGACTCTAATATTCATTATAATTGACGTTAATCGTCTCGTTAAGTTTCAGCCAAATAGTTTACCATGATACATTTACATTAAACGAAACGAATTCGTTTGTCAAATGTTACGTAAATGGTAACACAATTACAGATAAAACTGGGACATAACTGATACTTATATTGTATTTATTAAATTAATGCTAAACCTTTTACTTAAACCATTGATTCATAAAGGGTAATTAAACTCATAAATAAATGCGACAACAAATTTTGTCATTTTAAAATTCATTACAGCACTGAGTTTTCCCGCTATTGACTGACACACTGCAACGACATTCGTCATATTAACGAAACAGAAATTGTCACGTTGATTATTTAAACGTTTGACGAATGAACTCTGTAACGATCGAGACATTAATATGGAGTTGTCAACAGCAGATTATTGACATTGTCTTTAATGCTTTGTATTTTAACAAACAAATATTAATTGATAGCATTTCCAATTATACGAAAAGAATTGCTTATTTGCTTTAACCAGGATATATTCTGTATGATTTATGATTAAGAAATTAATAAATCATACAAAGGAGAAAAATAACGACTGAACGATTGCTGTTCATACTATCAAATGTATTATCATAATCAGAAAATGTTGGAAGCTTTTTCACTTTATAATACATCTTAAAAACTTAACAAATAAAAAGACAAGAAACGAAGATCGACAGAACACAAATTTAATTGCAAATATGTCTTAATTGCGTTTCAAATATTAGATTATCAAATTGAATTTATTGAGCTTTGTTGATCGTTTGCAAATGGAATAAAATTCGATTATCGTTCATTGCAATTAAATGATTTTATTTCAATATTTTATTATCAATGTGCAATAAAAGTTCAAACTTCAACATTTCCGATTACTATGCCGAAGACGCAAGTTCAATTCTCCAGTTTTACATTTTTGTTTAAGTATAATTTTACAACTATAATCCATACGGATTACAATCATAACTGTCACTCTCGTTCAACGTGATATCCATGTAAATTGGACATTTACACAGATCATTTCAAGGTTTTATGTCCACTTGAATTCGACGTTGTATGTACCATCATATCCATATTCAACATTGTGTGCGATAGAAATGAATTTGCTCAAAGTGACCATTTCTTTGTTATGGAATTCACAACTTGTCACTTTCAGTTCACATCGATTCGACGTTCCAAAGGTCGATCGTTTGCTTCAAATCGATATCAATTCAATTGGTCAGTTCTATACGAACAATGAATACTTTCTTGTAGTTTATGAAATTTTGGGACATTTCATTTTATTAATTTGAAGCTTTTCATTCATTAGTACCAAGATAACAGTTTATTTATTTAAGATTAATTAAAAATGATAATAATAATATAAAAGCATATTAATTTTTAATCAATAATAAACAAATTATAAGTTATTTCACAAACTTTCTTAAAATATTATTGTATTCTAATATTTATCGACATGAATCGATTTGATTAGCCTGTTACATGCAAAGTTAAAAAGAGTTCAAAATAAAAAAGAAATAAAAACAAATTACTCTTCAATAACTCCGTTATAAAATAAAAATATATTATAATTATATATACTTATATTAAAGTTCTCCCGTTATGTGTTTCACATTTTTATAATTTAAAATAACTGAATTTTACACTACTGTAAGATTAACAACCCTACTACGAAATTTTAATTTTACGGTTCGAAATGTTATATCACGGATAAAAATTATTCTGTAATTAATTCAAATCATTTTGATCATCCATATTCGTTTAACAGTTTTCATGTTGACGAAGTGAAAGAACTTAATTTACAAATATACAGTGTTTTTTTTTTATTTTAATTAAGTTAAAGGAAATAAAATTAAAATACGAAATATAATAAACGTTAAAAAAGCAAAATTACTTTTAAAAAATCTGATTAAATACAATACAGTTGTTCGTTATCAACATTATTAACAAAATGTATAACTTTGTATTTTAATAAAGTAAAATTATGAAAGACTTTGAAATTGTCTGATTTTGTTTAAAATTAAATACATTCGAATTTAATTTTTATTGATATAGTAATTTTTTATTACGTATTATATATTACATAACTCGAGTGTAATTAGTGGAATTACTTTTATTCGATAAAACATTACATTTAAAAAATCACTTTAAATCATAGTTATTTTGTCAAAGTAGACGATGTAAATCAAAAAATTAATCAAAGCCAAAGGAAAAAATCGCGACATGTGTACGTAAATACAACAACCAGTTATACAATTCCATTCGTAAGTAGTTATTTTCAGCTTAATGCCGTGGCCGGTTGGCACGTTAAAGTTTCACCATTAAAATGTCACAAACTTAATTATGGAAAGCTGGTACTTTCATATTTATAAATATTTTGACACAGAAATTATCCGTCGAACATTGTTTTTAAAATATCGTTACATTCGAATCAGTGTAATATCACAAGTGTGATAAGAAAGTGGAAATTCAAAGTGACAATTTTAGACAGGAAAATAGATCCATTTTAATGTCAAACTTATGTACGATTCATTACACTTTCATTTCAATTCACATTTCACCGCACTTATTTCTTTTATTCAGTTTGTCATAATTTACTCTCCCTTGATTTATTCTACCAAGACCTCTTTTAAGTTACCTTATTTAATAATGTACGTAACGCTGTAAATGAAGTTTCAAATGAAACGTTTGTTTATAAAATGATTCTGAAAAGACAAGAACAAGAAGTGGCATAACAATTTAAAAACATTTCATTGCGTCAACTTTGCGCTCTCAAAGATTTATCATCCAATAATTCAACAACAATAATGTCCATCGAATTTATTACGCAAGTGCTATAATTTAACTCTGTTTAATAATAACATTTTCAAATGAAAGTTATAAATGGAAGTATGATGCAATTAAAAATTGTCATGATGCATTTTCCGTTTTTCCATATCACGTTATTGCAATTTCATAATTTCATTTAGCCTCGTTGCATTTCTCTTCTTCAATTATATTGTTTTTCACGAGCTTTACCCTTAACGGAAAATGTTGCCCTCAATTTAAACATCACTATTTCACAAGGTTTCAATTCGATCATTATGAATGACGATCAGAACGAATGTATTATACGAATATAAGATTTATAGTCAGGAAATAGATTCTTCTTATCATTATTGTATTGTTGTATTGTTGTATGTTATGTTGTATATATATGTATTGTTGTATGAAATCTTTATATAAATTCGCATTAAGTCCACCAAATTTAACTAAACTTCTATACTTTAATTACCAGTATTTATTCCAAGTGAATTTCCTTGATTTAATTTCATTTACACGTGATTTAATTAGAAGTGAACAAAAATAGTTTGGAATTATAATGACAAATATAATGTTAAATTTAAACATAAGTACACGAAATTAATAAATAAAAAAAATGTTTAATATAGAACTCTGAGTCAATTGATTTTTTTAAAATTCTTCTAATTTATTGAATGAAATTTAGATGATTTTTAATATAATTTTTAATTCCAATTTTTATAATTTAAAACAGAACGATACAATGTTTAAATAACTTTTCTATTAATGCCAAGAGTTTACCAACAGGTTCCATTAATGATTCATTCATATTATTTTACCACGTGAAAATTCTATCGGAATTTAATAAGAACTATATAAATTTTTCGTTGAAAGTAAAGAAAATCAATAGCGAAATATAAAGTGTAATAAATTTCTAACCAATTTCAAATTGTGAACAACTTTAAACATAAAAGTTGGGTGCCAATTATAACATTCTTTGACAAGACCTGACCAAAATAAGTTTACTGAACTAAAATCTAAAATTTTTTTAATATTTTGAACAAGAAAATTAATAAATGCGTTATTAAAAATGATGTGAGTTTTGATAGAAAACTGCTGGATAAAAGTACGCCGAATGATAAAAAATTAAAATATAGAGAAAATAAAGGTCAGTTTGTATGTTAAAATAAAAATATTCAGTTTTACATGAAAATATTTATTATTCAACGCAAATTAAAATATCAGAATCTCAATTTTTCAATGCTTCTGATCAATTTAATTTTATATTGTTCACTAGTTTTGCTTTTTCTCCAAAATGTCAAAAATATTGACTTTTCCCTTTATTATTGTGCTTTGCTCTAGTGGCAGTAAATTATTGGATAAAACCAGAATGAAAAATTGCATTGCAATAATCCAAAATGAAGTATACACACAAGTGCTGTAATATGTTATTGATTTTTCATCAATTATCAAATTTAATTACATATATAATACAAAATTATTATTAAACATAAATATATTTCAATGAGTGTTTAAAATTTAACAAAATCTGACACGAAAATAATTTATGTGCGAAAATGAATCATTCTAATAGATAAATTACATTTCTTCCATTAAATTTATTGTACATTTTGTCATTAATTTATAGTTATTAAACTCCAATTTCAACTAGTAGTAGTGATTAATTTAATTGACGTTCCTTTCAATTGCAAATAATAAAAGTAAAATCATTATTAACCAATTAAACCTTTTAGGATTATATTTTAATTAAACATGCCATTTATAATAAAAACTGTCACTCTCATACATATAAAGTAATTTTATATACAAAAATTTACTAGTTTCATCTTATTTAAGAACCTTATCAATGACAAAAAATGAAACATTTTGCTGTAAGGGTTTTTCAGACTTGCGTACTCTATTATTATTTTTTTTTTTTTCATTCTTTGCAACTACTTGCTACACTGTTATTATTACTATTTATTTTTACATCAACTGTTATTCTTTCTACGAACATTTATAATATGTCACATATGAACTTTTCAACATATCTACTCATTTATTTTAGGGATATTCAAATTACCATAAATTGATGCATTTCATATGTCGCCAGTAAAAAATGTCTCACAACTTATCGGTATCAGTTGACATAGAGAGTGACAATGTTTCGATGACAGTAAGAACACGTTTTTTTCTCTTCCCCAGACTTAAATATTCACGGATTCTTGTTCTCGTAATTTTTACACGAGACGTCTCATTCTTAACGGTAAATGACGAATATTAATTTCGTATTATCAAAACTTTCTTTGCACGTTGATTTGGTCGTTTGAATATCCGGTTCGAAGTTAACTGTCTTTCAGAAAATCATCGAGACCACCGAGAATCGTCCGTGCAGATCGCTCGTTCGCGATACTCGTCCAGTTCAGTAGCATTCTGGCGTTGCTCGTTTCTGACACTTCGTCGATGTATCGTTTGGCTACTGGCCTCTTTATTAATGACCAGCGGTCGTAGCTGTTATATTATCGGTCCGCTGGATATGCATAAGTATGTCTCGTTTAATATTTTTATTTTCGTCACACTTATTTCTGCTTGATTCGAAGAATTGAATGAATAAATTAATCTACGTGGCGCTTGTTAGATGTTTTTGTTGACAACGCGATTTTTGATTGCGTTCTTTTACTATAATGTATTCTTAAAGTTAAGATGGATTGGGGACAGTAACTGATTCTAATATAAACGTACAAACATGACTCGCTTAGAGATGAGTGATGCAACGAATTGTCACGCGGTCGTTCTGAGATCAAGGAACAAGTAATTGCTATTTATAGGCTGAATGTTCGGAACGAAGGATGTTGTTTCAAAGATCCTTGTGTTAAATTGCGACGATATTTCTGTTGCGTTAATGTGGTCTGTTGGTAAATGAATTCGACGATTTTCAATAAAGACTCAATGACACAGGAATTAAAATAAAAAATTTAATTTCTCTGATTTTCGGTTTAGAAAAAAATCTATCATAGTTGTAAACAACTTAATTTTCAATTCATAACTTCAAATTAAAATTGTATTATTTTTGATAATATAAAAATTTATCATTTCTATAGTTGATAAACATGCTTTCAGTTTTCTCTTTGAATTTGTAATGTAAATTATTCATATATATGCAAAAAAATGTATAATGAATTTATTCTACATCATTTCTAATAATATCTGATTAAATTCGAAAAATTTTGATTGTCAATATTAATAATAAATTACAGTTATGTATAATAATAATAATAATAATAATAATAACAATAATAATAATAATAATAATAATAATAATACGAATGATAATGCATTATTTTTAAACGTAAAAATTACTAGATATTTTTAATTAAAACAAATTACTGTTGAATTAAGTGATATTTTTTTAACAGAATCTTAAAAATAAAATATTTTTGATTCTGTCTTTATATTACCTTATTACATTCAAAGTTTATTTATTCTAACTCAAATTTTATAGTGGATGTAATGGTTAATATTGGTGATAAAATATTATATTTATGTAACTAAATTTATCATAATCAATTGATATTGATGGAATTAAATACAGTTATAGAAATTATTTCATTTTTAGTATATAAGAATGTAACGTAATAATAATCAGATTTAATTTTAATACTATTTAATTACATAAATATATGTACATCATTTAGAAATTTTAATTTGTTTAATTGTTTCTTTTAAATAATTGATATAAAATAAAAAGTATTATAACGATTATAAAACTTACATGGCAGTAGATGAGTAAAATAATCACATTTTTTTTCAAAAGGAAATTTTCTATCTTAATTGATTTCGCAAAGTTTACGACTTTTATCCTAATTCATCATCATTATTACAGAAATCATTACAATGAATTCACCATCCCTGCATTATTCAATTTCTTGTATCTCGTGCTTAATCCATTTTCATTTTTCCTTTTCAGCAAACGGTTCTTATCAGCCTGGAATGGAACCGAAACGCCAACGAACTGCTTACACGAGGCATCAGATTCTCGAGCTTGAGAAGGAGTTCCATTACAACCGGTACCTGACAAGGAGACGAAGGATCGAGATCGCGCACACGTTGGTTTTATCGGAACGACAAATCAAAATCTGGTTCCAGAACCGACGAATGAAATGGAAAAAGGACAACAAGCTTCCGAATACAAAAAATGTCCGACGAAAAAATGCAAATGGACAGTCGCAACCTAAAATGTCAAAATCAAATTCAAACTCTCGATCGGGCAATAACAATAATCAGCGCAAAAATAACAACAATTCTCCTTCTAGTGGATTAGAGAACAGTCTCGATAGCAATGTTGGTTTAGACATGGCTGATGTGCGAGCCATGAATCCTACGATTCCACATTCTCATAATATACATTCAGGATTCCAAAGTCACCCTCATCCTTTGGTCCACTTGCAAGCCCAACTAAATCATCATCATGGATTAATGGATTCTTCAGCTGGACCTCTTGGTCACATGAGTTCGGGTAGTATCAGTCCTTTAGCACCTTCTACCAGCAGTCCACCAGGTTTGTCACCATCGGTTGCACCACCTGTATCTATTAAATCTGACTATGGTTTAACACCGCTGTAACATCAGCCACGCGAACCAATCCACAACCACCTCGGCTGGGACCGTCCAACTCAGGAAATTTCGCGACAAGTTGTCATTGCGCGAGGGTGTTGAGGACGATGTTCGCTACGACTGGGCCATTCATAGTGACTTAATTTTATCCTGTGAGAATTAAAATATTTGTTTAAAAGTACAAAATGTACTTTTAATCTATGTATAATATCTTAATTAAATATTACATTTATTTAAATTTAATTGTGAATTTTTTAACAAAATTTACAATCATTGTTTTAAATTATTTATCAAATTATTAAATATAAATGCATAGTCTTGAAATTAATGAGATCCAATTGTAATTTCGATATCTATATTGATATATTTCTTCAACTCAATATGCTAATTAATTATTATTCTTCATTATAATAGCCAGTAATAATATTTGAATTATTTCTATTGGCTTATTGACGAGTATTATATTCCGAGATCATCTTGAAAAAGTTCCGTTCTATTAATATCAATTAACAATGTTTACTGAACGTAATATATTGATTAACTTATGTAGTTTTTCACTCGTGTTACGGATAATTTTGGGTCACTAGTTATGGAGCATGACGCGTTTCGTATTATGGTTCCGCAGTTGCAAAACGATGACGTGGGATCTTTCATTTTTTTTCTTCGATGCTGCAGATGATGCAGCAATCTGATGATGTTTAGAATCTCAGTTCGAATGCACCGCGTGGTACAATTACTTGTGAATTTCGTGTGACCGAGACTAACAATAATCACAGACGTTTTTGTGTCGATGTTAATATAACGAGGCTGTCGGTAAAGCTTTGTGAAAATAGGAGCAATAGTTTCCACGGAGGGTCGTCGATCATTTCAAATCGGAAACGAAGTTTCAAAGATGTCTTATAATGTATGTATATATTATACGTATAGTAGATCGTTAGAAATTGATGAAAGTTATATAAGGAGCACGTAAATATTATAGTCAATTTTATTGTCATTTCGGTAAAATTTAAAATGTGTTATATATATTACTACAAAATACATTGAACTATTTTACCTCACTATACACTAACGTACAAAAGTTTCTAGTCATAATATATCCATATAAAATGTGTAGAGACTTATGAACGGTAGTGTATATTACATGATTTTATGCTGTATTTCGTATAATGCAACTGAATTGATTTTTGTAAAAAGGTAATAATATGAAATTGATTTCAAAACTCAAATAGAAACTAAACGTTATCCAGTATTGGTCCAGTACTAGTTTTCAATATTAAATATATTGATATTAGATAGAGCATTATATTAAAATGATATCATTGTCTTAACACTTGATATGTAATACTCATACAAAAAGGATGGTTAGTAATAATTCAGTATTAGATATAATTACAGGTACAATAACCAATATCATTATCAAATTTCAGCACTAGTACAGTATAGAAGCTAGTTAACAGCCGGTAAATACCCAGTAAAAATATACCAATACAATTTTTAAATATTTTAATTAAATTATAACGTCGGTTTGTGACAATTTTTATAGTTATTGAAATAGGGAACTCTGAAGACAAGCGTGGGAATATAAATACTTCATATAAGTTCTTAATAGTGAGTTACTCTTTTATCCATATGATCTGTCTAATTAACCTCGTACTTTCTATTTCACCTTGATACCTTTTACAAGAAATAGAATATCTGATATTTTGTATATTAACTGGAAAACTTCACCATTTCGTATTTAAAATAAATAAAGAAGTTTAAGGTATTTTATTTCCCAATAAATTTTTATTTGTCGTTTTCTAAATAAAAGGTTTAATTTTGGGATGTTCTAAAATCAAATTTTGAAATTCAGTATCAAAATAACTTTAATTTTGAATATTATTTTAACTTCGGTAATGTATTATATTATTTTAACAATATTGTATTACCATCATTCTTTTTCAACAAATGTTATGAATATAATTATATTAAAATACGTAAATACACCTTTTCTCTATGATTTTAAAGCTTATATAG
>JABFOX010001212.1:0-13511 GCA_022817665.1 Axea sp. ZL-2020
AGAACTTCACCTAGACATTTTCGGGGGGGCGCACAATACCGAGCAGTTGCCCAGAAAAAATGTCCAGAAGGCATCTAGATTAAAGTTATATAATGTTCGTATTATATCCAGACGATTTTATTCAGAAGATCTCCAGATTATTTCTAGACGTTTTTTTTTTTCACGCGGGATACACCAAAAAAGACGAAACTCATTCGTTCAACCAGGAAGTTTATGATGACTGGTATTTAAGATTGTTAAGGAATAATTTTCGGCTATTATTTTGAAAATAATAAAACTAATACAGGTGAATATGTTATGGTTGTTAAATCATGCGAAAGTGGAGGTTAAAAATAAACGTCCACAAATGGCTCACAAACAAATTCTTTCTTCACACAATGCACCTGCTTATTCTTCCGAATTTATGGTGAGGAAATTGATAGAGTTCAAACGATTTGGAATTAACTCCAATTGAGCAAAATATGATTAGTTTATAATTTTTGTTTATTTTTATTTTAATTATGTCAAAGCGTATAATTATTCTGCTTTTCCACAGTACCACATTTTTTTTATCTAAGAAGCCATATTTGTGCTTTAATGTGGTACTATGATAGAATCTATGTCTACTGTGTCAAATACTATGATTTTATTTTTCACTTTAATCGTAGCAAATATTCCTCACAGATCAAATCACTGTAACGACTTTTGACGCTACTTTCTTTAAAATATATGGAAAAAATAATTATGCATTTAAACTGCTCTACCTTAAGGTGATAGTTATAATGTGTTCAGCAAAGAAATTACTGAGGCTATCTGAAGAAAAAATTTTCGATTAAAATTTATTCCTATATTTCATTAAATGATACATTATAAGCTATTGCGTAATTATTTAATCACGGATTTCCTTTGATTATTCATTATAGCTTCATATTATTTTTTATTGATTGAAAAACCTCTTTACGGTACAGAAATTTTGCATTATTTATAAAAACAATTTATTTGAAGCTATCAAAAATCCAATGCACCGATTATCTATACGTTGTGCATAAGAATATCGACGATGAACATAGATGGCGCAATTTCCTATTGAATATATTGTACATCCTTCCTTCTTATTGAACATATTATACAACACCCATGAAATAACCAAATGCAGAATATGATTACAGTTTACATACTGAAAAGTAGAAATTTAATCTTAATTTTTGTATTTAAAATGTTATTTAACCATAATTCCACCGTAAAAAATAAATAATACATTCCATGTATACGAAAATTATGTAAACCATTTATACAATAATATTTAAAGTTGACTTGTTGATAATTAGTAATTAATTATTCCGTTTTAGTAAATAAATCATTTTGCGTTGATATAATAATTTTCGTTTAAAATTTTGTTTTGATTAATTTATTGAGATGTATAAATTCTGTCATTGCACGGTAAAAATCTTAAAGGTTCGTAAATTTAGTTGAAAATAAAGAAAACAAGCTCTTGCTGATAAAAACAACAGAAAGAATGTCAGAACTTGGTAATTTCGACTTTGTAAAATGTACTTATTAATCACTTGTATATTTTCACACTTAATACCTTAATTATTAACAGTGATGATTTTATATGCGCGTGAAATGTTAAATGCCAAAATAAATATTTCTACAATAATCTGAAAATTGCAAAAAATACAAATCATTATTTTCACTATAAATTGATAAATTGAAATCGTTCTCATGCTGTTCAGTTGTATTTAGTTTGAAAACATTCATCAGTATAATAAGATAATTAAATATAAACATTCATTGTAAAGGTATAATTGAATTTTTGACACACAATTTATATCAACTTGGTTTCGCATTCGTTGCTGAGTTTACGTTTTTCCAAGTTTGTTCTCTGCACAACAGATATTGATTAAATACTTCATAAAGTACCTAAATACATTTATGTTAGAAATAACACGTTTAACACGTAACATATTTCTTGATTTCGCCATTTTATGTTCTTTCACTAAACCTGATGAACTATATCTTGCGATATATTTTGAAATTTAATCTATTACTCGTATTAGAGTAATAAAAAAATATCCGTTAAATATATTTTGAAGAAATAAAATTTGGTATTATTGGATAGCTTTTTTAAATATATTAAACAGCTATTTTTTATTCGCTGTGTGTTTCTAACAATATTTGACCGTATGCTGACTTTTTACACGTCCTGTGTATAACACTTCAATCATTTTAATTTCGTTGAATGTGGACAAATTTAATTTTTACAACAATGATTTAATAAAGAATGTATCTCTTTTATTACATTTCATCATTCGCGATTCACGTGGTGTTTTAATACTTTATTTACTCGTTAATTAACTGATGTACTCTTTAACTATAAAAAATTGAAATAAAAGAGACGAAAAGTATTACAACATAATTACTTTTTATGAGTTAAAACTCATATCAGTTTAGTGAATAAATAGAATTGTGAAACATAGAATTGCCAAAAAATTATAAAAATGTTGAATTTTTCAAAAAGTCTTAGAATAAATAAAGCAAACAAAGCAAAACTTAACATAAGTAAATGAACTTGTAACGTGCCGGAATGACATATTTTATGAAGCAGTTAAAATTATTGATGCTTTAATGTAAACGTTCATTATTTGATAATGGAATTTAAAATTGAAATGTGTGCATTTAGTTGATAATGTTGATAAAATAAATGAGACATAATATCAGGTTTTATGTTTTATAAAATTTGACATGTTTGAAAATATATTTTCATTACTTTGTGTAAGACAAGATACAAAATTCATAAATGTTTTTAAGGAAAATTTAATGAGAATAATTATATTTAAAAAATTAATGTAAAAGTATATAGGAGTTATATAAATTTTAATATTACAACGTGTATATTGTTAAGTATGTAAAAATAAATCAATCAAATATTGAGTAATTGTTTAAACACAATAAGTAGTTAATCGGAGATAAGTTTTTTAAATCGGAACACTGTAAGAAAAAATATCATATTTGTAACAACTAATAAGCATTCATACTTTTATGTGTTTCGAATGAAAATACTTTATAATAAAACATGCAATGTGTTTTTAATCACTTTTAACATGAAACACATTTCAGGGGGGACATTATACGTTATTCGAACGTTGTACAATCGTTGTTACGTTGATGTAACGTTGCAATAATATTTTATGACAAATTTATGTAACATTTCATAAATTTTTTCGTAAGCGTAGATTTAATTTGTAGTTATTTTTTAAAAATTATGTGTACTTTAAATTTTAAATATTATTTTCATATATGCTTGGACGTGTATAAATATATTTTTAAAACGTTCGTGTCGTAATCTTCTCATTTTATTATAAGCGTTCCATAAATGTCTATCAAAATTATATTAAACCGCATTCATTAAATTTATTCTCACGTATAAAAATAAATATCTTGATTTTATAATTCAATGTATATATATAAAGATATAAAGCATTATATGATTTTAGATTGATTAACAATGCCTTATAAATGTTATGTAACAAAGATTTAGATAAAGTCCTCTGAAACGGGTGTGTTAAGGTAGCATAATTAAACGTCCGAAATCCAAAAATGAAACTTGCCGACCAAGTCGAAAACCATCTAAGCGATTTTTCAGATCGTGTGATTGTCTTAAAGAAACAAATTTCTCTAAATTCAATTTTCAAAAATGCAGCAATATTCTGCATAAGGTGCATCTTTTTTTGTTACTGTCGCTTTAAAGTAATATTTTTCGATACATTTAAAATTATCTGATTAACGTCATCAAAATAGATAAAAGATTTTAATATCATTATCACTGATATTATTGTTTTATTATTATTTATGAACATTTAAACATGTCTCTGGACACTTGTAAGCAATGTCTCGGTATATTTTATATTATTCTTTCTAAACTCGTGGTTCATGTAAGACTTTTCCTATAGTTTAATGAACAGAGCATAAATAATTATTTAAAAAATAAAAACCAATGATAATAAAACGTTTATTTTTAATTGTAAAAGATTACGCCATTATTTTTAGGTCAAATAATTTCCAACTGAGAAAATGCAATATAATTACAAAAGTTTTTATGCAGTGAAAACTCATTCACTATGTTGCATAATTTACAGTACGAGTATTTGAGGAAAATAATTTTATTAATAATTCATACAGTTCAAAAGACTCATAACACTTACTGATAAAATTACAGTTTTCATAAAAATGTTTCTATAGCTTATAAGACATTTCTAAACGTTTGCGGTTATAGAATCTCTGTGGTAAATTTAACAAAAAAAAATTCTGCAGTATAATTCTTTACATCTATCGTAGATTTATGCAGTAAAACAATACCAGTGAAATAGCAGTATGCAAAATATTTAACAGTAAAATATTGAAATTACATTATATATCTTTGGTTTCCATTACAGATCTTATTGGATCAACAATAGCAGCATAAATCTAATGAAATTTGTAATAGAATCAAAAACAGTTAATGTTATTTCAATGTGCAAATATTCTACGCTATCTCAATAAGGTTGCTTCTCTCCGCTATAGCTAAATGTTCTAACACGTTATAAAACGTTGTCTAATTAATACACCGAATTTTTAGATCCTATTGTAAACTCTTTTCTATGCTTCACTCAAGTCTAAGAGCATATAACAGAATTGCAAAAATCAGTGAGCAATATTTGGTCAATAATAAAACAATAGGGGCAACATACTTACACTTGTTGTATAACTAATATTGGTGCAATATTTTCTTCGTGTTAATTTAAGTGTCCCACCATTTTCCCTTTGGTTCGCACATAAAATAAATACACAAATTATAAATCGAAAAGAGAAGTTCCGATTCGAAAAATATTAAATTAAAATTACTAGTTAATATTGCTCTCGTACTAACTTAATATTAGATATAGAGATGACTTTTTTTTAGTTAAATCAGTGATAAAATAGACCCGATGTAAATAAATTATTTACTGAATCCTTCGCATCAGATACCCGTATTATTGTGCGATACTAAAACGACTTTCTAATATTGATACAATTTCATTAACACAAATACGTGAATTTATTGTGCTAATATTGACCCAATGCTATACCAAAATTAATTTTTAATGTTTCCCATTGTATACATAATTTGAATGCTTATTTGTATTGAACGAACATCGTCTATAATTTAGTAATCGTCCATATCGACTTTATTTTATTCAGATTAAAATTATTCGAATGAATCTCAGGTTGATTTAGTGTAGAATAAACGACTTTGATTCAATCCATATTGCTTGTACAAACTTAGATTTATATTGTGAGCACAGTATTTTTCATTTACTGAAATGTTTTACGTCCAGTTGGTAATGCATTAATGATATGTGGTAATCAGTAAACAGTTATATTATTCTATTTCGTACAAAATTTTCGCATTGAACATAGACACAGCAAACTTTTTATAACACATGTTTTCATTTATTATATTTAGTTTTTCTGATATACGTATGCTTATTTAAGTGAAATAAAAAGGTTATGTAAGTCTTAATAAGTTTAATTTATTGTAAACAAAATAAGCTGATATAATTTAACCACGATAAAATGCTGAATTTATAAAATATTGATTTATTTTTTCATTTCGTTATTTTGTATTTGTTTATTTGTATACAACATCCAGTTAAAGAAATACCATAAAATAAACATAGATAAAATTAGAACGGATGTAACGAATATAAATAATTTGTGTTATTTACATTATAAGTATATAATTAATTTACTAATTTATTTGTTTATTTTTTTAATAATTTGTGATGTACATCTGAACGAATTTAACATACAAATTTAGTTTTAAGTTTTACAATTGGAATAATTAAACATCATAATTCTGTACCATATAAAAAAATATCACTCTAAGAAGGTCTAAAGATATCTGTCGAAACATAAACTTATTGTAACAAGGAATTTATCTGGTTAAAAAAGTTTCCAAAAATATAAAATTCGTATTTATCATGACTTTCTGATGATTGATATTAGTTAAATAATTTAATTATTACATTTTTTTCATACTAATCCATGTTTTTATCAATGATCAAACACGTGCTTTTAAAAGTGCTCAAATAAATTGTTTTATTGCTCGCTACCAATCGCATAAGCAATTGTGTGATAAAAAGTAGCTTCCATTTTTATAATTCATTAGGATGTCTTGCATGACTGCATAATTCAGTGTAAAAAGAAGTATATAAAAATAAAGCCTAGTTAATGATTAATATTCCACGCTGGATAATTTGATTTTGGACGGACATACACTCAACAAAATTAATAAAACAAGAAACAAGTGGAAATACAAACGACAGCCTTAATTAGAATTTAAAAAGTTTAATTTTTGGAGTTGAAAACAATATTTTAAACATCGCTGATTAAACGAGATAAAAATGACACTAAGCTGTAAAATGCCGTAGTTGCAGTTGTTGCTCGAATAAACGATTTTATTATTTCAAATGGTCATTAAGTTTGCGCAGTTTTTATTATGTGACTGATTAAGAGAAGATGACAGAGAAATGCAATTCTTTGTTTCATAATGTGGTGTCCTCTTATTTTATTTATCAATACCTCTCGTATTGGTGGAATTAAATTGAATAAAAGTTGTAGCTTAAACAATGCTACTTAAATAATAAGTCGTTTAAAATTTTATAGATAAAGTCAACTTTTTGTTGCCTTGAAAAAGTGCATTGTAAACTGCGTTCGGTTAAAATACGCGAAATGCCCACGTTTTATAGTTCAATATTCTTTCTAATTAATGTTTAAATTACGCTATCATCTTCGCAAGAATGTATTCCTTTTGTGACTGTTTTGCGGAATCACTAGACTTTCCTTGAAATAGCAACCTGTTTTCATCCCGTGAAATTTGAATAGATTTCAATTTTCAATATAAAAATTTTCGTTTAAAGTTTCATTAAAATTTCATGAAAACTGTTTGAAATTGTCATATCTACTTTCATAATACAATCCACTACGGAAGAAACTGAAACCTATAGTTTATCATTTTTATGCTCGAAATTTTCCAATATTATTCTTTATGCGGTATAATTTTTTTTCTTCTTATAGGCTAATCTACATTCATATGTAGTAACATTTTTGGTTAATTTTAAGGGGCAATTCGAATAATTGTAGAAAGTAGATTATAAAACACCTTTGCAACCACAAAATTAATTTATACAATTTAAGTCGTAAATTGTAAACTGTTAAAATTTAATTTTACTCACCGATTTGACTTCTTTGGGGATTTTTAATTGCAGTGTACTTTTAATAATTAATTGCTAACGTATTTGTGATGTATTATTGTATAGCTGGAATCTTATGTCAAATCTTCTTATTGTCGTTATTTATTCAACAAATTTTTATTGATATTAATTTTTGTCCATTTTCCGTGACATATTGTTTTTTCGCGGAATAATATTATTTTAATATAAAATATAGCAATGTGATATATTGTCTGTGTATGCATAAAAATAATCACGTAAAGCCTGCAACAAAATGTTTGCACGCGGAAAATATGTATAAGCTGGTTTTGCTATGAAATTAATAAAACATCTTACAGTGCATTCTTTATTTTGTGTTCAACATCTCTTTAATGCAGTTATTCACACACAAATGTAGGAATATACATGCTTGTACGCATGCACTATTTTGTAGATGAATTATTTATAAAATTAAATAAAAACTGATATACAGATTATAATAAAAGAATTTAGGGAAGTTATTTTTCGCAGCTTAAGAGTGAATGTAGAAAAGCGATTTACAAAATTCTTTTAAATTATTGCCGATATTTTTAATTATAAATTACTTCCTTCACTTTTCTCTTTATGCGTTAAAAAATTATGAGCGGCTGTACACTTTATTGATTTGCTGCAATGAACATATTTCGAGTTCAGAAACATGTTTCTTGTATTCATCTTCAGTTAATTTTTTCCTACACAATTCTGTTTCTCTGTAATAAATAACACTTTATTGTTTTTAATGCCAATTTTTTTAAATTAAATTATTTTAACTGTAATTTTTTCTTATTTCTACATCAGTTACTTTTCCTTTTAAAAATGTAAATACATTTGTATTCCAGTTAAAGATATACTTTATTCAGTTTTTGTTATTTCTGCTTATATCGAAATGCAGGTAAAAGAAACGTGTATGTTTTTCGTTTAATCATTTAGTTTCCTTTAATTAATTTAGTACACCTTTAATTCTCGAAACTCGATCGCTGCAAATTACAACGAAATCGTTTAAAACGGCAACGTCTGACAAAGCTTGCATTAAATTCTCGAAACCATAGGAATTTGCAATGCGGTAATCGAAACCTATAGAATGATGGTACGTAACGCGACTTATATTCGACTCAGTCACCTCTGGCTATTTCAGTATTTCAAATGGTTTGAACGTCCGCGAAATGAAAACTGATGTTTCTATAAAAGTGATTTTTAATTAACAGGATTAGCATTGAAACAATTTCTCCGTTTTAACAGAAATCAGGGAAGTCATAGTGGAAGTGTGATTGCATTTATTGCAAAATTCTTTTGCAACGATTGGAATTTCTTTTTTAAATCTGTAATTATGCAACGAGTAGCCTTGACTCGTCGTAAAGTAGAAATGTACGGAAAACATCTGTCAGTCTGGAGACTCCAGTCGAAGTTTCCAGACTCACGCTTTTGGTGTCTGATTCGGTATTGCAAATCGATAAAGCTAACATACAACAATAATTTTTCTTGAACAATGTGCATCGTCTTATTCCCAATTACATATTTTCATCTTATCAGAATCCTCATCGTCTTGCACGAGTATTTTCGAGGACTTGAGTGAAGAATTAACTCCTCAAAATAAAAAATGTAATTAGTGATGGATTGTGCAAAATATTGTTACAAAAACAAACGTTTCTGTTCCAATTTCCAAATTCGATTCAGTTTAAATTGTACAATTTATTTTTAACTTCACTTGGATGATCATGGAGCTTCAAGTGTAACATTGAACGGACAAAATTAAGATGAAAAAATATCACAGCATTATTTCGCACGCTTCTATTCTTAGATGAAATGCAGTCAAATTAAAACGAACGCATTGCGATTCTGCATAGCTTTCTCATTCCACTTTCTGCATCTCATTATCTTAATTTTACAATACACATCATTAACTGAAAATGTATATTCGTTTAATTCAAAAGCTAATTGAAAGTGTTAATTTGAAGCACAGGTGTGACAAATTCATTGACGCGAAATCGAATGGAGCGTTGTTACCAAAAACAAAATTGTCACTGAAATTCATCGGTGTAAACGACTGAATTAGGGTCGGCGGAAGTTTGAAACGAGCGATGCGCCGGTAACTACGTGCTCGAACTTTAATTTATTATGTAATAATTGCTTTTTAACAGTGGAATTCAAAATCGATATCCCGTTGTGAAAAAGTTCTTCCGCGCAAAGGAGTAATTGACATAATAGCTAGCGCGTCGCGGTTATGGTCGCATTTTAATCGAATGCGTTAAAATGGGCTAATTTCCTCCACCGATGATCCATCCGACATTTTTCTTCTGCACATTTTACGTATCATTAAACAAAGCAAGCATGTATTCTAAATCTGATGGAACACTGCGTCGCACTATTAATGTTTGTTATTAAAAACATTAAAAGTATGGTTAGTAATGAAATTTCTCAATTAGATTTAAAGCAATCACGCCAAGTTTCGAAGGATTCTTTGAACGCCTAAGTAAAGAACCGATTTCTATTAAAAGCGTTTAATAATTATTGATCAAACAATTCGCCGCAAATGAACTCTGATTAGAAATTTGAGTCGAATTACCATAGACGAAGATTTTACTTTTAAATCGCGTGTTCATTTTTGTACGATTGATCAGCTGGTTGAAAAAAAAAAAAAATATTATTACAATGTTAACTATTTTCCATCTGAGAGCGAATGGAAATCGCCATGTAAGAACTACATCTTGAGCACGAATCAATTACCTTTCACCACGATAACAATCACGTTTAGGATGAAGAAAATGCAATAAGATACCTGTCGGGTATTTAAGTCACAAGTTTCACGGTGTCATGTCAACAGAGCACATGTTAACACTCTCGCACGATGGAGAGAGAGGGTTGGGAGGACGCGCAACTGACGAGAGACCGAAAAGGGCCTCGTGCGAAAAAACAATGTCGCGCTGTCACCGACGGCCGGCACGAAAACAGCGGATTCCGCGGCCGGAGCGCGGATCGACTTTGCCCCGCATCGCCGCCCTCGCGCACGACTCAAATTTGTGCAAGGGCGCATGCACAGACGCGTAATCAATAGAGAGACGCGGTCACGTGAGGAGCTACCGAGACGAGATCGAGAAAGCGATACACGGTGCATTATACGCGAAACACGCCGAGCCGTTTTACTTTGTTGACGAGCGCATGCCGCGAGTAAACAGGCCCTCGGAGATGGGGGAGGTAAGGAGATCCCTCGCGGGGTCTGTTGTCTCGGCGTGGTGGTCGCGAAGGATCGATCGCGAGCGGAGGAAAACGGAAGTTCGTGTCAAAAATGAGAGCGTGAATGACGGAGAAGGGGGTCATGAATGGACCGTAGCGGTCGGAGTTCGATTCTCGTCGAGGCCGAGGTTGTTGGTACCAAACGGGGAGAAGGAAATTGATTTTTAACTCGGCTGATTCACAAGTTCATTTCGGAATTCAGTCCGGAAAGTTTGTCGTTGTTATTATCAGATGTGATGAAATATGCACTGATTTTATCACACGTTGATATTGGAGTTATTTTGACGAATATAAAACATTGATTAATTGAGGCTTAAAAAGAACGGAACTAATAATAAATCCGATTACTGAAATACCATATTGATGAATTATGCGGTGTTTTAAATTGTTCGTATATTTATATAGGAAAAATATAAAGAACGTGGCTTTTTAAAGGGTGATGTGTAAAACATTGTAATGTATGCGTACATGAAACGTGTATGTACAATAATAATGTTACAATGAATTATCACAAATGTAGTAGTCGAAATAATTGTATCAAACATCCAAGACGAATACTTCGAAGCGTAAGACAGGTACATTAATAATTGTTTCGTTAATACGAAACGTAAGTACGTTGTAAAGTAGGTAAAGACAGGCACTTGGAACTATTTTAATTCGTTCCATGCATTAAAATTGTTGTATTGTACGAGTGCTTAAATTAACAATTTTTATTCAAAAACCCGTATAAAATTCTCAGTTGTGATAATAATATTTTAAGCACATTTATTCGAGGATGCATTTTTAAGTAATTTGAACGTATTTGTAACGATTCATTTTTATTTTTTCAATTTAAATGTAATTTGAAATCATAAAACTTCTTAAGAACGTACAATTCATTGAGACGGATAAATCGAATTTGAGATAAATCTCAAATGCGCAATTTACATTTTATACATTTTTTAACTGTTTGTAAGAATCGAAAAATGGCGTTTAAAGTATTTTAACCACTTCATTGCTAAAATATGACATTTATGCATACGTTTTATTGCATCGGTATTTTGTAATTAGAAGTTAAAATAAGATATTAATGCCGAATAATGACTATAATTATTTTATGAAAAAGATGAAAACAACTGCATATCTCATCGTATAATTATTGTAATCATAAATTTAATAAGATTAGAAATTATTAAGAACGGCGTGTCTATATTAGAAAAGAATATATACAAAAAAAAGCAATTCTGATATAATAATTTCTTCCTATTTGGTATCTTTTATGGAAAGGTGTATCAGGAAATAAATGAATGTTTAAAATTGTTTAGTTATCATACAAATGGTTTTGCACGTCAGAATTCTTTTGGAATTAAAATTTTTATAATAATTTGTGTAGAGTCAAGTGTTTATTTAAATTAAAAAATGTATAACAATTTTATGTTTTTAGAATAATTAACACCAGGTATAAAATACCCAATAACAATGATAGTCATATCATTGCTATAATTAATATTGCTGATATAACTATAAGAAATCTATTTACAGTTATTACTAATACACTAATTCTTATAGACAATAGATTTAATTGATTTCTCATTTAATTTTTGTAAAATACAGGTTTGCCTTATTAGATATGTCAAATGATACACTAATCTTAAACGGAACAAATGAAATACTTATCTCTAGAAATTATAACCTCGATATTTGTACGAGTTTTATCAAAAATGTTTATTCAAGAAATATCAGAAAACATAATACTCTAGGGAGTATTAGATAAATTAAAAAATATTTTAAACATTGTGAAACTGTAACTTACAATGTAATTGTTTGAACGCTTGATTTTGAATCGTAACAACTATTTATTTGAACATTACATTATCCATTTAATTATTAAGTTAAAAGAAAATAAAAATATCGAGATATTTATTTTTAATTTCATATTTTAAGCAATTTTATATTTGTACAGGTGAATAGATAAGCAAATATTTCATAATTATACCAATGCGCATTAAATTCTTTGTTCAAACTTTTATACTAACTATTTATACTTCACGATATTTTTATTATTTAATATACACATTTATATTTAACAAAAATCATTTGTTTTTTTATATGTTTCGTTATAACTGGAAAATTTGAACATTCATACATGATTACTTTCACATATGAATTTTCATTGTTTATGCCATAAAAAACAAATGACAGGTGAAAATGAAAAAACACTAGTCATATTCATTCAAATGATACAATAGTTGATCAATTACCAACTAGCGATGATTCCATGCAACAATTTCCAGAAGCAATTTTTACTAATAATTTGTGACATATCAGTAATTAATGTATAACGTTTGACAAATATGTACGAGAAATCTCAGTTATCGCGCGTATTATAATGCGCATGGTAATATCGTCGATCAAAAAGAATCACCGTTTATTTAATTTAATTGTCTTTATAATTAAATTATTTCATTTATATATTGTTTAATTATATTATTTATGGATTTAAAGTTAATAATAATAAATTATTGAGTCACCATTTAAATGGTACATATAAATGAAATAATGTATGAAAATAATAACAATGCTGACTCGTTTAAATCATTGCACAATTTTTAAATTTAATACATTCTTCACCAATGTTACAATTAATTGTGAAATTAATTTTGCACTGAGATGCAAGATATTTAATTTCGAACATCATGGAATTTATTACGAGTTAATATGTTAAAGAAGGGAAATGTTTCATTCGAAATACGCTACTTTAGAGGGTAGTTGATATTGATTACGTTGGTATAGGGAATCATCGCTTCAACTACAAGGCCTACATGGTTGGTTGTTTGGATAGACGAATAAATAAGATTAAGATTGTTTTTGATTTAATCAAACAAACATAAACTGACAATCTTCAAAAAAGCTTATCTTCAAAACATAAACAGAAAATTTTCATATTTTTTATTTGGTTGCATTCTTTTTTTTTTTTTTTTTTTTTTTTTTTAATTAATTGGTAATTTGGAAAAATAAAATTTAAATTTATAAATTAAAAATAAAATTTTT
>JABFOX010001213.1:0-13511 GCA_022817665.1 Axea sp. ZL-2020
AACGTTTTTAATCAACAATCAGTCTATTTCGTAATTATAACAATTATAATATTTTGTTCAAGGAATTAGTTATAAGAAACTATTTAATGTAATAATTTAATCAATAAAAATTATTTCGCCATTGTGTTGAATTATAAACAAGATATTGATACAGATGATAATCTCATATACCAGTTACATAGTATCTAAACAATATCGTCGTGACATGTAAATTGTAATTAATAATGTCGATTAAAGATGATAAAAATGTTCGATATGTTTATTGAGCAAAAAGTACAAACAAATAATTTTGACAGCATGATACTATAAACCGTAGTTGCATTTCAGATTATTGTGCATTTAAAACTGTTATTTCGAATATACTATTATAAATTATTAGCACAAAATGTACGATGTAAAATATACGAAAAAGCGACAGTAGTTGTATTATAATATCAAATGAAATATTGTTTTAATTTGAAATTCATTAATATACGATAAGTATTTACAAAGTTCTAGAAACAATTCTGTATATGCAAAAATATTTCATTCCTATGTGTAAAATTAATAATAAATCAGTTCGTATTTTATCAAGTATAAAGCTTCCAGTAGTTGTTTTTAATTTTCACTTGGCAATGGAAATATAAACAAATTTCTACACGTAATATTTCGTAAAATCGTAGTTTCATGAGAAAAATTATTGAATGGGAAATAAATTAATGTTATATATATTTATATTTAATTCAAAAACTCTGTTAATAATTTATCGCAAATACATTTATTTATTATTTGTTTCAAATAAATGTCTATATAAGATGCACAATTGTACAAGATCTTCACAATTGCAAGATACATATTTTTAATTTTGACATATGTAACGATGTACACGGTTAACAAAAATTGTCAGATAAGTAAAGAATGTGTTTAAATTATATGAATGGCCTCGTTCTATCAAATATAATATCTTAATAGTCACCCATTCATTACAAAATTACAAATGCGTATTATTCATTACTATAATGCTTAATGAGCATGTACATCTTTATTTACAGGAGTTGTATTTAAAAATAAAGTAAACTATAAATGATGGCCATAATATTTAACTTAAATATAACAGTGTAATTCTTATATTATATATGATATCAAAATTTATTTAATATAAGCATACCAAGGAGAGAAGAGGCTAAATGTAGTTCAGTGAAATGGATTTAAAATCGCATTATTTCATTATTCGGATTCAGTTAATACTAACTTATTTTTTACTGTATATTGTTTTGGTCTGAAAATAATTACAAATATTATATTTTAAATATACATTTTTTATTGCAAATAATTCAGAAAAGCCTTCCATGTAATCATAAACGAGCTGAAGAAAATTGAAAATAAAAATATTGATTTTTATAATGAAATCACTGCACAGTAAATGATTACTAAAGGAAAGTTAATATTCCGAATCTACTATAAATGAAGGTTTTTTGAGATCATTCTAAAAAAAAGCATAATAAATATTCACATATACTTTCTAATTACATATAACTGTAAAATATAAACCTTTCATGTAGCTTATATAGTCACAATCGTTATAAATAGTATTTTATAAATGAAGTAACTTCATTTAAAGAATGATTTTTCTTATTTTACTTAGTTATATTTATTACAAAAAAAGGTCACAATTTACTTTTACAACGCAAAACGACTTTGAATTTTTGTTTAATTTTATTTATAATTTAATATATTATTATTTCTGTATTAAGTTTATTTTCTATAAAATTCAAAACTGTTACAATTCACTATATAATTTTATACACTTTGCTTTTTTTAAAGTTTTCTTTTATAATAAAACTATTGTTAATAAATATTACTATTTTCGATATTCATAATATTAATTTATATGAGTTAAATAAAAACGCAAATAGTAATATTTGATATTTTTAGTGAGAATTTTGCAAATATGAAAAATGATATACGCTTTGTACATCAAAATTGGATTGAACAATGTATTTCTTTGTACACTAAAATATATCATGCAGAAATAATGTTATTTCAGAATGTAAGACACTGAAATCAATAGTAATAGAACACAAAAATAACAAAGATTATGTGACTTAAATATTTTTAAGTAGAAAAAAATTATTGCATAAAGCATTATTAGTTTTTTCTATCAATTTTATAATTAAGCTGAGAAAAAAATGTGAAAAATTATCTAGTTTATAAATTTTGGATAAAACTTTTTATCCAAATTATTAATTAATTAATTAATAATTATTAATTAATAATTAGGTAAATTGTTAACCAAAAAAAAATATATACTGGAAACTAAATTTTTTCTGTTAAGCTTCGAATATAATTTACTTTATTTATATAGCAATTTTCTTAACATAGATAAGTTATGTTCAATTATTCAAATATATACAAAGGATACAATTTTTTTTTATACTTTTTGCCTAATGTAATTTATGTTAGCTGTAATGTTAAAGTGATACTGGGTAATAATACATTTCAATTTTTGAATTGTCATATTATTTATATGAAAAAATATCTATAGATATAGTGATTTAAATTTCTTCAACATAAAAATATATAGGCTATAGATATATATTATATAATAATATATAAATGAATTTTCAAACACAACATTTCCATCATATACCTCCTTAAAAAAAATAAATAAATAAATAAATAAAATAAAATATATAAATGAGAGTAAAATTTAAAGTTCAAATAAATATTGATAATGATATGTCTTGAA
Organism: Axea sp. ZL-2020; assembly: GCA_022817665.1. Taxonomy (NCBI): domain Eukaryota; kingdom Metazoa; phylum Arthropoda; class Insecta; order Hymenoptera; family Scelionidae; genus Axea; species Axea sp. ZL-2020. The sequence goes on from JABFOX010001213.1 coordinate 2,729, forward strand.
ACGTATAAAAAAGAAATTTGTTTTAAATTGAAGATCCATCAAAAATAATTTTTCACCAATTAATATAAATTTCACCCAATTTAAAATTAATGCATGAAATATTTTTGTTTCAAGTTGTTACATTGTTTTCCTCGATTAATTGATTCTTTACCTTTAAGACAATGCATCACATCCATTAGTTATGTTTCATTTTATTCTTTTATACAGAGGTAAATCTATATAAATATTTCTGAATTATGAAAGAATTTATGTAAAAAAATTACTTTAGTAATAAATTATTGACACGTCGTCTGAATTGTACAAAATATTAAATACTTTTTATACAATTTAAGAATTAAATTACAGAAAATTCATCTTAAAATATTGTTGATATAGATGCGAAGCTTCGTCTTCAAAACTATGAGCATATGAAAAAAATTGATAAAAGTTTCACCTGTTCTTTAATGGCAGTTGGCAGTTTAAAGTTATATTCGATATGGATTAGACTGTGATACATTTATATTCTGTTTACTATTCAAGACTCAGCTGTATATTTTCGAAATATAAATAAGAAAATGGCTGTTCACATTTTATTTCAATTATTGCAAATAAAGTAGTTCATTTATTAAACATAATAACAAATATCACGTTTTGAATTAAATGATTAATTTATAAAAAAATCAAGAAATAAATGATGGGTTCTCACAGTGTAGTTAACTTTCTATCAAATATTGGCACTATGTTGTACTTGCAGTGTAGTAAAACACATTTACAGGAAACGCGAATAGACTTAATATTACAACAATATCACAAAGATTGCTTATTGTTCTTAAGTCTACTGAAATAATCTCAAATTGTATGGAAAAAAATATTTTATTTTAAATAACGATTGTCATCAAAGTATATTAATTAAACATAAAAAAATTATTTTTCGGTGTATTAAGTAAAAACATTAATAATTATCATGTATTTAGATTGTAACATTCTTTCAATTGTTATAACTTATTTTTAAAATTGCTTATTAGAATTTTATTGAAAATTAAGCAAATAAGTTTTTCAACTGAAAATTTCATAATGCGTTTAATTTTAAACTTTAAACAATTTTACCAGTTTAAGTATTTGTAGAAAGTCAGTTCTTTAAAAATTGTTTATATTTATTTATGTACTTATTTACTGCTACGTGTAATATTAGTTATCAGTCTTTCAATACTATCGCAAGTTACCCATCTACATGAGATCGAAATAAAATTAATTTTACAGCTGAATCTTAGAAAAATATTTCATGTAATCTGTCTTAACGGAAGAAGATTGTAGCGACGATTGTACACAAAAAATTATAAAAATATGGTAATTGAGTGTTTGTGGTTAACACTTTCATTTTCTCACATTTCTGTTAACCGTAAATTTGAAAATGTTATACGGTGACTATTAAATGGATGACGAAGATTCCTACTTTGTTTAAATTTCTCTCTTCAATCCCTTTATCTTTCATTTACAGTATGAGCCCACATATTATATTACAATTTTTTCTCAACTACATTTACAAACAAATGTGCAGTGTTTTTTATTGAACTAAGAATTTTTTTTTAGCAATGTAAAATAAAAAATTATTACATAACTGAAAATTATTATATAACTGAAAACTATTATTCAATTTAGTTTAAATTTGATTTACATATCATTACACGTATTTGAATTTATCACTGCATATTTGTTATACATTCTCGGTTTAAGAATGCAAAATTATTTCTTATTTAACGCCTCCTTATCTTTTGTAATTTTATTCTACATTCCTGAATCATTTCATTTTTCTTCTTTTTCTTCGAAAACTATTTTACATTTTCAAAGCAGATCAGGTATATCATATTTGCTTAATGATACTTTTCTTATCACACATTTCAGAGCAACGTACCTAAACTTTAATGAATTCTCTTTGAAGCAATTTATTACATTATTTACTCACATTTCCCGAAAAATATAGTTCCTTTTCATTTATTTTTCTTTTTTTTTTAACACGGTCCGTAACATTGTTTCCACATTTTTCATTCCTTTTTCTTATAAATTTTAGCTTTAATTTCTTCCTTTTTTTATTTTGTGTTTTTTTTTTTTCCTTTTGCAATAAGTATCATCATTCTCGCATCCATTCGTTCACTTAGCACCCGTCAATTTCAGCCTTTCTGTATTATAAAGAAACACTCCGAATGTCTTAATATATTATTACAAATCTATATTTTGAAATTTACAAACAAGAATAAAGAAAGTATTGTAAATTTATAATTTATTATAAATAATTGTTTTCAAAATTAAGTTAGTAATAAATATCATACTGAAAAATATTTCAAATTTATATAAGAAATATTTATGTTATCCCAATAATTTTTACATTTTTAATTTTACAAAAATGTGATCGTTCAATATACATGATCCAAAATGATAAATTTAAATTGCTAACACTAAACATATGCTTGCTTTACAATAATTGTTTTTATTAACATACGACAAAAAACATAGGTTAAACTCATTGAAATTTAAATTTCTAACTGTAAATATAAAGAAATTTTATTGAAATAATTAATACACTAATGCAATTTTCAAGACAAATTTATTCAAGTCAATAAATGACCTTAAAAGTAAAATGAAAGTAATATTGACTTCATTAGAATTTGTACACTGATGTTATGATAAATATTTGACTGCTGATTATATTTTGATCTGATTTTAATAATAATATTGTTTATCTTTAACTTTTTATTATTTATTAAAAATAAACTGAATATAAAAAATACTGGAGTTGGTGTTATTGTAAAATTAGTTGATTTATACGGTAATTTTTGCTACTATATGCAAAATAAATAAATTTGGTGTTTATTAGTTTGTATAAGAGTAATGTCCATAAATAAATAACTACTTTATAATTGATCTAATTTTTACATGAACTGCGTATTAGTCAACATGGTTTATAAATATATTAATGAAGTACATCAATGCAATAATTAATTTTGTATGTAAATCATTTCATAAAATATAAATTTATGGTTTAAATTCTAAAACACGTTTATAAATATAAGTATTAAAAAAGATATCAAAATAAAATGTGATTGCCGCTAAGTAAAATTATTTTATAATAATATTCGATATTAATTTAGATATCCTTTTCACTCATACGCACATGAATATTGAATTTAATAAGTATATTTTATGTAAATTTGTCTCAATGATAAACAAATATAATTGACATAATTGTGCACTTCATTAATGAACTTTTTAAACCATATAAAATAGTAACTGTTGCACGTAAAAGTTATATTTATATAATTACTTTCATTATAACTATTCATTTGTTCATTTTTCGAGTAAAACTGCATATAAGATTTAAATGTAAACAGAAAAAAGCGTATTAATATATACAAAATTTTAATAATGTATTGTGTATAAGTGTAAAAACGTTTTACGTGCTTGTTCAAAGTAAAAAGTCATTTTCAAATAAATAAAAAAATTAATTTATTGATTTTTAAGCAATACCTAATTTATTCAGCCTATTATATAAGATATTTTATTTAAAATTTTTTATTGCTTTCAATATTTTCTATTACTGATAATTTTAAGCAATATACCATGCCTTATTATTTTGCAAAGATGAATTATTATAAATAGTAAATAAATACATTTTAAATGTCATTTCTTCTTAAAAATATTACCATAATGTTCATTTTAACATGTATTCAAATCAAAAACATTCAGTCTTACAAAATCTTACAAAATCGATAAATAATATATTGCATAGTAGCATAGTAATTTAAATGAGCTGAATTTTTTTTAATGTTAAGAAAGAATCCGAAAAATATTGCATACTAGTAAAATATTTTAAAAAACACCATTATATAATCAAAACTACATTATTTATAATAAAATTTATTAAAATAATACGAAAAAAATAAGAATTACATTATAATCGATAGTTTTGTATCAAAACGTTTTAAAAAATGTATAATTGTATGAATCCTCAACTTTATACTTATATATAAATTAATAAAATTAAAACGCTTCTCTTTCGGTTCATTTTGCTGCTTATACCATTTAAAAAATGAAATTTGTAATCTTATTGAAATTCATGATAAAGGTTAAAAGTTTGATATAAAAATTATTATATTTTTTATTAACTCTAACATAAAACAATTTTCCTATGTATTTATAATTTTAATCATCAAACGTTATCAAGCGATATTATCAAAAAATATAAAAAGTAAATTTGATAAAGTTATCGATTTAAGAATATCTGATTTAAGAACAAAACGACATTCACCTTATATGAGTATTAATGTCAAGTATATTAATTTTTTTAATAAATTTGTTCTGCATATGATCAAATCATAAAATCAATTAATTATATTATAACTTCAAACATGATATTAACAAAGGTAAACAAATAATTAGTAAAATTAATAGGAGAAATAAAAATCTGCAGTATATTTGTATAAAAATAAATTTGTTAATATAATATTAAACGTAGATCAGCACGTGTAAAAATCATTTGCGCTAGTTTAATATTATTGATTTTGTTTAGAATAAAAAAATTTTATTTTCTGAAATGCAAATAGTAGTAAATATTTAAAAGGAAAAATAATAAGATATTTACTCGATTGTATTTATTAATATAATTATGTGTAACGATTGCGCAATGCATTACGAAAGTATTTAGAAAAACTTTCTTAATACTGATCAAAGTATTTTCTCAAAATTTCAACTAAAGCTGTTAAAGATGATCTCTAATTTAAATTCATTACTTTATTTAAATAAACATAATTTTGTTAAATTAAAAAGTTTTGTTATATTTTGACCAAATTATTTTGCATTTCACAAAGTTCTACGAATATGATAAATCACATCATAAAAACAATTTTTATGATATATATAGTTATAGTTTTAAATAATATTTGTTTAGAATAAAGTAGAACTAAAATTCGGACATTCGGAGCGCATCTCTTAACATAAATTGACAAAAAAAATGAGATGAAAAAATTATTACGATAATCTGAAAATGTTTATCCTCTTATGATTACCATTCAATTTAATAATACATTCAGATATTTTCTTTCGTTTCCAGTAAATTAATTTCCAATTATTTACTTCGTTCTATTCATAATTAAACAAATTATTAACAAAAGTATATGTAACACAAAACAATTATCTATTTTAAATCTTCCATGATTCCATAATTTGCCAGTGATTTCTTGATCCTAAGTGCTGTCAATCTCGCAGCTGCATTGTGCTACCAACATTCCTTCATTACTTTCGACATAATTTGAAGTGCCTAGAAACAAAATTTGTAATAAAATATTATATATTTTTTAATTTTTATATATGATTTATATATATAATTATAATATAATAGTTGTATAAATTTTATTTATCTCTTATTAACATACATTTAACAATAATGTCATTAAAATTGTATATGAGAGAAATCCTATTAATACGTTGTATTATTTTAATGTATAATTTAACATTGTACAAGATTTAAATAAAAAAATCTTTTGTTGACAATGTATTGTGAGTATAGTTAAAGGTAATAATTATATTTGAAATGTAATGAATATGCATTTTTTATCATTCTTATAATATAAAATATATACTTTAATTGTAGTCTATTTTTGACATTTGAGCCTATCATTCAATAAGATCGTAGCAACATATAAATAAGATTTCTTGAATAAGATTCAAACAAGAACTTCTGAGTTTACTAGTCATATTATTTGGAATCTCATTCCGATTATTTGTCAAATTTTTAAAAATTACTGAATATATAAAAGTCTTATATAGCTGTATATTAATCACATCCTTTCTTTACAAATTTAATATATTATATATAATATTTATATTTTTCTTCCGTAATTTCACACCATTTTATTAATCGAGTGTAAAAATTTATGACATTATAACCAAAACCTATTTAACAAAACCAAAAATTGTATACTGATATATGTCTTGCCATATCATCTTTGAATAAATAGAAGTTATTATTATGATAAAAATTAATTTTATTTATTCAACAAATAAACATTAACATTTCTGATATTAATCGAAATAACGTTGTTTATTTCTAATATTTTTCTATAATGTTTTTGCAAAAATTGTTCATCGTTATTTTAAACGGTTTGTTTGTCAACAAAATTTTGTTATTTGTTCGCAATAATTTATATTTTAATATGAATTTTTATTGTGTTGATATGAATAAAAATTGTGTTTAAATTTAATTCAACCTACAACTGCTTTACTTTTTATCATTCGCCATATCATTATATTTATATCTTACAAAATAACTGTTAAAACAAAATAAAATATACAATATGATTAATATTTTTATGTTAATTTACAAATTAATTTTCATATTTATATTCCAGTTAAAAAGCGATTACAAATTTTTAGCAAGACATCAACAAGTTATTCTTGATTATGATAATAGGGGTATTAACTGAAAAGTGATATATAATTTTATCTCTGAATCAATCACTTACTGCCTTGTTAGCTAAATTGTCATCAGTTTTTAAACCGTTATGATTTCTTATTTATATATTTTTATAATATGAATGTAACCCTGATACTAAACGAATCTTCTTTTGACTGAAAACAAAGAATTAGATATATAATAAATAAATGGAATTTACGCTATATCTCGAAGAATTATAATTTATATTATAATATGGTGTCCTAGTAATTATTGTACAATTATTTATGTAAATTAGTTTGCTTATGTACGTTAATCATAACTCATGCAAATTTACATTTTATTGAAATCAATTGTCGTATTGACCAGTTACTATTTACACTTATGGAAATAATTATAGCGTATATCTCTATTAAATATGATTTTCAGCAGAAATTTATATGGAGGTTTCTGAATTAGATCAATTAAATTATTTATAAACAGATTTTAATCTCTGTAACAATGGATAGCCTCTGTAGTCAAAGATACAATCAAAGTCATATCTTCTGAATGTATTAATTAATTGATTATTACATTTTACTATAGTATAAGTACGAATGAAGAAATTGACTTCGATGAATCTAAAAATTAATTTTTAAAAATGAACAAATATATTTTCAATCTCTATTACAAAGAGTTTTTTTTTTTAATTATTTTTTGCTTTTATTTCAAAACTATCTAAATAAGAATCTTTATTATGCCATTCATTTACATTGATAATTTATTCTGATAGTAGATTTTATATTTGATCTGAATTCAAATTTGTGAATTATGTTTAAACTATTAAAATGTCAAAAGTTACGTTTATATTTGATGAATTTATCAGGAAAAAATATAAAAAGATTTACGTAAATTAAAAATAATTAATTAATTTGATAGAAAAGAATTATGCTAGTAAAAAGGTAATTCAATATGGAGTTTACGTTATATAAATTTTATTTAAATCCTATACATATACGCTGGCTATCAGAGTAAATTTATGAGTCAGCGTTTTTATCTACGCCTGTTACAACCCACACAAAATATACACGAAAATTCACCGTAGAATCTCAAGAGATATAACCGCGATGTAGATTTGAGGGAGATGTTTGGAGATAATGTGGAGATTTTTCACAGAATGTTGAAAAAATTTTCTAGTTCTATGTGAGAATAGTCTAGTACAGAGAGTAGCTGTCGTTTCGAACATCAGTAATTAACTCTTAAATTGATATTGCAAATTTAATTAAAAAACATTATAATATTTATGAATAATGGACATTAATAGTTATTTTTCAGTTTTAAACCAGATGTAAAATTTAATCTAAAAGAAATATATTCCTAACTTGAAAGTTAAAATTCTTTGTATTCATTTTAAAGCACTACTTCAAAAGAAAATTTTGCATTTAAAATATTATATAGCTATTTCAAATAATAACTGTTCATTGATTTAAGTAAAAAAAAGTACATTTCACATTAAATTATTGTTTCAATATTTAAATTAAATTTAATTTCTATTATGTTATATATCCACAAATGCCAAGTAAAGTTAGAAGAAAAATATTGGATCCCTATACAAAAAAAAAGCATACAAATTTCTATTCGATATATTTAAAAATAATTAATTATTACTTCAAAATATTTATATAGTTTAATATTTAATTGTTGCGTTTAAAACTATTTTATTTAACGATTAAATAAGCAACCATATTTTATTTTTATAATAGTGAAACAAAATTAATAATATTAATTAATCGCAATACTGTATAATTTAACAATATCTGTCATTTTTATATAAATAAACACTATAGTACATTTTCGTTGACCTATTTAGTATGAGAAACCACTTAAGTGACTGTGAAAGTACTTTTTATTTCTAAGTAACAGTTTACTATAAATAAAAATGTTTTAAATTGAAAATCTTGAAAATAATAAAAAATCTAAGCCATTAAAAACAATACTTATTTTCAATACAGTAATATTATATGAAATTCAATTAATAAATAATTACACTTTCTTATTGTATACAACTAAATTATTATTTGTCTCATATTTAATTAAATAAACAAATTTAATTCGAAATATATTTGAACTACGCAAATATTCCAGTTGTAAAGATGATAATTTACTTTATAAATATATTCATTAGTAAACTTTAATTAAAGTATTAGATCCCAAGTATTAACTCTTTTTGTTTAATAATAATTGAACAAAATAAAAATATTACATATTTCGTATTATTTCTCGTAAATATTTTTTATTACGAATTATAATTAAAATGAATTTATACAAAACTGTATATTAACAGTGCATATGTATATTAATTATATTTTCATTCATTTTGTTTAACGAATGACTCATGTAGAACATGACTGACTTAAAACGTAAAAACTTATTAGGTGGAACTTTTCTGGTTTCATAGGTTAAAAACCGTTTTAATAATAAAAATTGCATATTGAAGTTATTATACTAAAAATTAAATGGTAGTAAATTAATACTTACGAAATTAATGTAATTTTATATTAATATAAACGACTAGTAAAGACGTTATTGAATACCAGTGCACAGCAAATAATTTGAAATTAATGTGTACAAGAAGTTCAATAAGTATAAAGCACGATAATTTCTCAAGAAACATATCTATAATAAAAAAAAAAAAAAATAAAATACATGTGTTCACTATTTAAAAAATAAATGTTGATAAAATAATATAATAATAATTTCTCATTACTTGTAGTGGATTAAAATTTAAAGTAGGAATCTCATTTTTTATTGCAGAATCTAACTATATGTTAAAAAATACGTACAATTTATTTAAACAATCTTGTGAAAATTACGCATTATTTAAAAAAAATCCGAAGATATATGTTCACTTGATTTAATATCAGTACACTTTAAAATTACATTTATATCACTGTTTATTAAAACACAATTAAAAAAATTCATCGTAAATCTTTAATATTTCATAATGAAGAAACGGAATGAGTTATAAAAAAATACACATTCCTATCTAAGATTTTAATGATACTCGTTAGTTTTAAAGGTGAATAGAGAAGTTAACTCTGTTATACATGTACAGTTTTTTAAAACTATATAAGAAGTATATTATTTTTAGTATTTCTATTCCAAGTCTATTTCTCAAGAAATTTCACTGTTTAGATGCTTTTCGAATAAACCATATATATACTAATTGTGCTAATTATATCTAGATATTTATCATAAAATGATCTTTACTTCAACCGATTGCCATCGATTTGGTATCGAAGGCCGCAGTTTATCCGTACAAACGACCTTTCGCATTTCTTCGATTGTTGGATCAGAGGGCACCAGGTCATAAAATGGAAGCTGGTAGTCATCATGAATTCCTCCAATGTTACACCTCCTCGCAATTTCCCAAAAAATTAGACCAAGAGCATAAACGTCAGCTCTTTTGAAGGAGTCAAAATGATTCATATTTATCGTTTCTTCCAATACCTGCAATTTTAAAATTAAGAATTATGTTACGATATGGTCATGTTTGCCCACAATATTTTGTATATAACATTTTTCTTTCTTTTGCAACTTCTCATTGCTAAAAAGAAATGAAAAAAGAGAGACAAAGTTCAAAAATCTGTTTGAGGGGAAAAATTTATGTCGAATTTTGTCACGTACGTTAAAATCCCTTCTGAGAATCAAAAATCAAAATTTTCCCTTCGACACGGATCAAGAATATATATAAACTCAGAATCAGAAAGATCTCGCTCTCTTTCTAGTTCTCCACTCTTAACTCTCAGTTTCTCTTTATCTTGTGGTTTAGGTGAGCTGCCTCCCACAAGATTCATTCTTTAAACTCTTGGGACAAATTTCATAAAGCAAGGTAATCTGATGTGATTTTGAGAGGAATAATAAGTATTTATATATATATAAGCATGTTGTTTATAAATACACGAGCATTGTGTGTGTTTTACAAGGTTTGTCGCCGTTTATTTTCGCCAAAATTACAATCAGTATTACAAGTCCTAGTGTTTAAGTTTTATGAATAAATTTTGTTTTCTAATAAATCTTTTTGTTATTTCCAAATTTCTTGTCTTAATACTTCACTTTAAGTGCAATTCATCTTCGAGCTCTATCCTTGGCCCTCGTTTTATATGTAAGACAGAATAATTATTAACTTTTATAAATGCTACATTTAAATGTCAATTCATAGTTCAGTACAACTTAAAAAGAGATCTTCTTAACAGTTGAAATAAAAAAACAGTAAAAAAGTAAAAATAAGGTACTCTTTGTAATAAATTTTTTGATATATATTAACATACCTCAGGCGCCCTATAACTTTTAGTGCCGACCCTATAATTTACCTGTATC
>JABFOX010001214.1:0-13509 GCA_022817665.1 Axea sp. ZL-2020
ATGGAGTTTAACATGAAAGTTAAACTTTTTAACAGGAATTTTATTATAAATGTTTCCTATATAAGCGTAAACGTATAACACATTTACATACAAATATATTGGTATGTTTAGATAATAAAATCACTCAATATTAATTATATTTTTCATTTGTATAATATATTCATACTATTTTTCTTCGTATAAATTCATATAAATGTTTTAAAATTTCACACATATTAAGTTTTGTTAGATTATCAGATAAATAATAATCTAATCGATTACTTGAATTACGATAAATTTTAATAAAAACTTTATATGTCAGTAAATATGAATTAATATTGATAGTGAAAACTTTTCTATTGAATTGAACTTTAGATTGTAAAGAAATATGTTTAATTGTATAATTGATTGCCATGGTGTATAAACATTACTCGTGTATTTGTATGTATTCGTATAATATTTCTATGCATAAATGTTCTGGCAAGTTTTATACATTTTATTTAAGCGGAATGCACTTTGAATTCAATTAAACAGAAAATTCTAAATAAGTTAATATACGTCTTTATAATTAATAATTATCAAAGATGTGAATAATTTGAACTGACTAATAACTTTTTCATTTCTACCAATTATACATATTGTATATTTTAAAAAGCATAAGCTGAAATAAAGGTTGGCTAACACTCTTAACGTGATAAAAATCTTATTGCTAATAATATTCACAATAATCACATAAAAACTAACAGTACAGACCGATTCATAATGAAATCGTGGACAAACACAACAAATTCTGTTCCGCCATATGAATTCCTTAATTTATCAACATTTGCAAGAACCAAACAGGAAAGCAAAAAAGTGTGCGATGCATTACACTGCATAATTTCACGGGTGTCACTTGTACAAACACGAGATCGGCTGCACGTAACAATACAAAGAAAGTCATTATGCTTTTTGCGTACGTAGCACTCGGCTACGAAAGAAGTCGCATTTTATATTGTCTTTCCCTGTCGATCTTGTGCATATAACTGTATCGTTTCGAATGCAAACTGTTTGGGCAAAAGCAGCAGTGCAAACGAAAGCTGCAGCGTTCCATGGGCTCGAAACGTTCCGACAAAAAGAGCATTAGAAATTCTATTAATACTCTTACATTCGAAACACTCGAGACTTTAATTATCCTGGGGCGACTGGCGTCAGTAGCGCTGAGTAAAACAGAATAGAGCGCTGAATTAAGTAAGACTCAATAAAGCCAACTTCAAGAATTAAAGGGTCTTTGTTATGAGTACTTTTCTATTTGACACTCTAATCCGTCGGCGTTAATCGAAGCTTCATCGTCGTTTAACTTGTTTTCAAAAGCCACTCAAACTAATTCATAGTCTAAAGATCACTCCATAGTTACACTGAGTTTCTGATATTTAGCTGATTTCATTGAATTTGATTAGAGAAATACATAAATAATATTTCCAAAGACACCAATTTTTTATATAAAAATAATATATCTGGTATCAAAAAAGGTAAAAATGGCTCATAAATTAAAATAAAATATTTTACTAGTTTATTATAAAATATAATAAAAATATGTGTCTGTGTTATATGAAAATTACGAAATTCTTATTCCTAAAAACATTTATAACTTAGCACCTGCAACTATTTGCTTTACCACACTTTGTTGTCGAAACTAAAGAAACAAATTTATGTCACTGTTTTCTTATAATTATTATTTGTTATAAACGTGTAATTGTATCATTAAATTATCTTAAACTAATCTCAATGTACATATTAATATGTTTTATTGACATGAACTTTTGTTAATTTGTTGTATCAATGCGGATACATAATTATTGAGTGACGTTAATAATAAATGTCAGTTCGAAAACTGAACAGCAAAGTACATTTCGTGTTAATTACCAAAGCAAATTATAAGCTCGAATACGTAATAAACGTTTATACCTTTTCTCAATTTAATCTCCGGAATCTAGACTTCGATTAAAAGAACTATGAGAATTGGAGCATATTTTATGATGTGTACCTATTTTCATGATTGCCCGTGTGGTTCTTAATAAATTTCAAATAACCGAGTTAAATGCATTCCTTTACAAATTTTAATTTTGTTTAAGGATAATGATGTATATCAGAAATATCTCATTAATTTCAATGATTCAAAATGAAATGAATGAACTATAAATTATTTCAGGTAATATTTTATGCAAAGTGTTTATTCATTTAAAACAATACTAATATAGTTTTCTATGTATCTGTGTGAAACATCAAAAATGTTTCATGTAATTATTGAATAAATATGCTATGTAAAAATCTGCGTTATTTATACATTTTTATAAATAAAATCATGACTAATAAAAATTGAAATTTTCAATATTTGAATAAATATGAACATTTATATGCTCAAATTATTCTGAACTAACTTTTAATATCAATATGATGTAAAAAAATAAAATCACCTATGAAATAGTTTCATGACTATTTTAATTGTACATTGAAAAAAATTGCTATTGTAATTTCTGCCATAAATTATTACTGAATTAATTCACCATTCAAATGTAAGCATTTTGTATCAAAATATTTGGACCTTTTTTGCAACAATTATTATTATTATTATTATTATTATTATTATTATTATTATTATTATTTCTAAATGTACCTTATATTTCCATAAATTACGGATACGAATCTATTCTAATCCCATCTAAATTTATTCGTACAACATTTATACTAAACTTTCCCTGTATTTTCCTTAGTTTACTCATTTCAATACATTTATGTACATAAATATATTAATGACAATCGTAATATTTTCTTAACTGTGATACGTTAGAATAATATGAAATGATTCGAAACAATTGAAAAAGAATTAAATACAGTGATCTTACGTAAATAAAAATTATTCGTTATTTAATATCAGTAACAGATACTGTAATTTTACATAATTTTTTTTGTAGTATATAAGTTACCAGTGAAAGGAATATTAAAGAATGTAGTAATTTCAAACAAAAATATTTACTATATGTAAAAACTTAATTCCTGTTAATATATATAACTTTCATATTACATTAAATATTCAGGACCATAATAATGGATTTAGTTATTTACGAGCATAATGTTAATTTAATTTTTTATATACGTAACTTAAAAATAGGAATTTTTAATAAATTTTACCTATTAGAAAGCCACTTAAACGAAAAATTTCATGTAACTGTAAAAGTAAATTTTAAATTCTAATATTATTTGAAATATGAAAAATAATTAAAAATTTAATAATGAGTAAAAGTTCAATAACATAATTGAAATGAAACATTTAAACAAATTGTTTTATTAAATAGTTTCTTTATTAACTCACCTTGTTTATAGTCACAAAAGAAAATAATTTTTGTTAAATAATCTTAGAGAATATTGTAAGTGTTAAAATTTTTCACAGCTTATTATTATATATACTTAATAAGTATAATTCAATTCAGTATATTTATTAATACAATTATATGTAGACATATTATGTCTTATTTACAAAGAATAATTTATATACACTTTTTATTTATAAATATATATATAACATTCATGAAAAGCATGCTGTTCAATTACTTGAAAACCCATGTATAATTCAAAACTGTATGAAATTTTAATTTATATTTACAATTTTATATGCGAAAATGTCAACATTATATTACATTTTCTACATTTTATTAAAATACTCGTTCTAAAATATTGTAGTAAATTTAAATTATTTTCCAAATATCAATTTATACACAGAGGTACTCTACGTCTACAATTATATCTTTGGCATTAAATTAATATGTTTAATATAATTACTATAATCAAATAAATGCGTTTAAAATTATGTAGTATTCAATAATCTGTTTTATTTAATTGCATGTTATATGTGATGTATATATATTTTTTAAAAAATGCCTGTAGATTTGTTCTTGCATCTACAATTTAGTACTGAGGTAATAATAATATAAATATTTTTATAGAATTTATATTATTCTATATTGTATTATAGAATATTATATTATTAGTATTATATTTTATATATTTTTGATATACATTCGATATCAAAGTAAAACATTTTTACTTGATATTTTTCTGATTGATTAAAATTGTAATTAAAAAGGTGCTGAAGTGATATAAAAATCTATATTTAAAAAGATAAGAAGGAAAATAAACTATGTAAAATAAATCTGCGTAATAAAATACTGAACTAATACATTTGTTTATTAAAAAATAATATATAATAACAAATTGAGTTTTTTCTTCATCATTAGAGATATAATCTTAATATAACATTGTACTATTTAAAGCATGTTGCATTATTACAAATCTGACTATAAAATAAAGATTCTTTGATTTATTAGCGACGTTCGATTTCACGGCAATTAGGTACTGGATAAATGTAAAGCTTCTTCTAAGATCAATAGGTCGAACAAATACCAGGTCTTATGTCTGGAGAACAATCAAGAAATCGAATTGAAAATAACAATTTCAGCTATTTCTTTCGTAAGCTTCCATTTCGCCGCGGATTAGTGTCAACTAGTAGAGGTAGGTCAGTGGCCAAGTTACTACACTAAGGCATTCATTTCACAGAACGACATTGCTGTTCAATAAGACATTGCAACTGTCACTGAAGCGTTTCACAGTTACAAATGTTTAACACATTTTTTCCAATATCACTGCACACAAAATTGCACAGTTGTTTTCATAATCGATGCTTAAAATTTCTTTATGCTAAATAATTCGAAAGTCATGTCAAATTATGTTATGCAACTTGTAATAATATATCAAGTGATCCAATTATTGATTACTGAAAATGCAAACAATACATTTAAAAGCGAAAGATTTCCCTTGTAACATAAAAACAAGAAAAGTAAAAATGTATCATTAATACAATAGTCGCATTGCGGATTCTTTTATATTTCAATTTCGGACGTCAGTGCATGAATACCAAAAACTGCAAAAAACCAAAAACTCTAGTTGTGCTTCTATAGTAAGAAGGAAAAGTAATTATCTCGGCATTATTGCTTTTTATAAATTTAATGAGCATGTGAAGTGGAGCTTTTAACGTATTTGTTTGTCATGTTTGAATAAGAAGATTAGAAATGTTGAAGGGCGTACGAAGTAATCGGGCAAATGAACAAAAACTCTTTATTTTCGTAAACAGTTGGACAAGTAGTGGAATTTATTTACACCATAGTTGTCAGCTCAGTTAACAGACAGTGTCTCATGAGACACATTATTATATAAGTATTCCATTAATTTAAGTTAACTGAGATGGTAAATTAAAAAAAAAATTCATTAATGTTATAACTGATTATTGCATTATCTTTCAATATTACACTAAAATATTTATAAAATATCAAAATACAACTTTTCAATTCAAAGACGTTTTTCATATCATCGTGATCTTTGTGCAAATGAAAATAAGGTGGGCAATGTAAAGTACAAAAGGAGGAACTTAGGTATTTATTTGAAATGGAATAAATAACCTATATTGAAAAATGATATCGTTAGTAGATTATTGAATCTGTAAATATAACAAGGATAAAATAATATATTTGTGATAAATTGTATTTTTATAAAATATAAATCGTATTAATGATATTATAAATTCACTTTGATGAAGCTTTCTTTGCAAATGTAATTGTATGTATACATTCATTACTTGAATTTTATAAATTTAGGTAATCTAAAATTCATTTCATTGAAATTTTCTTTTCAAATTCAATTCTATAGAGGTCACTTCAACCCTCATGAAACCTGTTTGAGAGGGACTTATTGAAGGTTAGCTTTTATTAATAGTTTTGAAACATTGATATAATTTAATCTTAGTCATATATATAAATATAGAAAAAATATACCAGTAAGTTTCGTAACATTGTTATAATGTAACATTTATTTATTATTTTTAATTCTACTATTGAATTGAAACAGAAATTTTATGTAAAAACTTTGCAAATTCAATATGTAAAGAAGTAACATATAAACCCAAAATGAAGAGCACTTCGACGAGATTCGTGGAAACTAAAATAAATGTAAACCAAGATGTTTGTCATGTCAGGTGCATGAAATATTCGAATATCGATACACGATTCACGACCTTTACTTGTCGCCTATATTTTGCAAATACACGAACAAGTCAGCCGCGGCTCGTTACTGAAATTGTCTTTCGCCTCGAACATTACATTTTCTACTTCAACGACGTTCATCAAGAATGACAGTTTGAACAAGAACTCTTGAAAACAGTGCATGCAAGCAATGGCGAAATCATATTACTGTATCTTTACACACGTACCGAATGCCGAATGTTCAGCTCGGTACAATCATTACTAAAGTAAACTCTTGAATTACAAGCGAAAGCTCAGAAGCAAAGAGTTGTCTCAAACAGAATGCGAGTGGCTTTGAAATGAGCATGCTTCATTACAACTACACGTAAGAAAATTGTCATTTGCACCATCCTTCTACCAGTGCCAAAATTTTAATTTAATTATTAAAATGAATTACTGCTACTCGACACGTTTCGAATTGATTTATAGATTTTTTCGCTTCTGAAATGAGTATGCACGAAATCATGTTAAAAATGCAATTTTTCATCTCATAAAAAACATTTAAATTTATATATTTTGCTAAAAAAGCTATGTTGACATTTTTCTTCTAATAATTTATTCTCAATATTTATAGAATATATTGTTTTTAATACTATAATATTTTCATACAGAAGTTTGCAAAAGTGAACAACATAAAACTGTATATCACAGAAGTCGGAAATAATATTACTACGAAATACTTCATTCATACTATAGAAATGAAAATCAATATATAAGTAAAATATTATTTCGTTTCTTTTCTGTAACAAAATGATATTTGCATTTACTATTTCATTGCGCTATGAAACGAAACGAAATTTTAATGCCGAATAAAGAAAACTTGAAATCTTTGGTTTCTTTTTCATCTGAATTTGATTTCAAAAGAAAATATAACACAATTTCTTTACTTAAAATATAATTTAATACAATGTTCAAGAAATATAAAGTCCGTAAGATTAGTATATTTGTCCAGATTTTATTATGATAAAGAAATATATTGTTCAAGTAACATAAAAATATTAGTTTAACGCTTTATATCATTTTTCTTTAAATTCTTAATTAGGAACTATATGCAGTGTCAATAAGCATTGATTGGACATTCGGATAATATTAAATCAATAATTTAGATTAAATATTGGCTAAAAAACGATTACTAATTTTACTGAAACATTTTTATCAAAAATCTTCACACCATTATTTCATTTATTTAAATCAATATAGTCATTGACAATTTATTAAGCAGTTAATTAAATTATCTAAAAGATCTACAAAAACTTTTACATTTTATCAAAATCAAAGAATTTCATTACGAAATATTAAATCAACGGTTACAATTTGTATTTTTTATAACTTATATTTAGAGTTATATTTATTTATGATTTACTCCTTTATAATTATCTATTCAAAAAATGTAATTTTTACTAGTAAGAGTGTATTCTTTTATATTCATATTTTCTTTAAGAATAGATTACTCACAAATTATCATTGAATTTGTCGCACAAATGTATTTGATTAAATATACAATTCGGCTTCACGTTTTTAATTGCCATTTCATAGTCATCTATGTCAGTTGATTTCATTAATTTACTTTTATCAACATTAATTAATTCAAGCAAAATTATATTAGCTTTCATGAAGAAACATTGTGCATTAACTGTTCATATGAACGTAAGAAAAGCTAAGAACATGTAAACTATAATAAATTATTTTAAAACAATAGAATAGAATGCAATGATATAAATTAGCAAAATTTTTTATAGCTTATTCAAGATAAGTTAATGCAACTTCTAAAACATCATCATACAGATCCACATTATTTGTTGTAATATTTGTTTTCTTTTTTTAACAGAATAAGGTTTTATTATTATAGATTACGTTGCTTAACTAAAGAAATATTGTTAAATGAAACGTAAATTTATAAGCGAAATTATTTAAATCTTAATCTTACTCTTAGTGATACATTTCTCTTGCAGATTACGTGAACTTAGCATTAAGTTGTTGATATTACAAGCGCGTTTTCCCATATATTTCAACGTAGAAACTATTATTGTTAAATTTAACGGTAAAGAAATAGCTTTGTTGTATGCTTAATAATGTAATGCTACTTTTTGATTTATTATTTCATAATTTATAAAGTAACCTTTTTGATCAAAGCTTTGATATCCACAAATTAAATAAAAAATATTTCTTACTCAACCAAAATGAATTACGAAAACATTAGAATACTTGAAAAATAAGAACTAAGCTATTGTATTTTATATTTCCAATTCATTATTAATATTTTACACATGTAAAGATACAGTTTTACAAATGTTTTATCATAATATAAGCCAACTGTATGAAATGTACGTTTTACTGACTTTATATTTGATTACATTGTCGTCAATAAAGCGAAAATGGTGTTATCAATTGACAACTTGATCGCACATGATTGTACGCGTTGGTTACAAAATGCGATTAAACGGTAAACCAAAATTATTATGTACGCAGTGCTGCTTGACTAAAATTACATTTCATCAATTCAACTTGAATCCATAAATGTAGCGATTATTATAGTCTGTGGAAATTAAAACATTCGTATTTATCAAAATAGTTCCGTACATTTATTTTTTTATATAAATCGTGATACCGTATCTACGCTATTGAAAGAATTTGTGGAAATACTGTAAAGAATTAAATGGAAAAGTCACTACAATGTATCTTCAGTGCTTTCACTTTGCTCCAAGGGCTGTTCACGCGAAAGTGTTTGTTGACGTAGGAATTTCTATCAGTGTTGCAATGGAAATGAGCGTTCGCGTTAACTTTGTGTTGAGACAGAAATCGTCCTTGTCATGGAATTCTATTGACGAAAGCTTAACACGACTGACATTTAAAGAAAAGAGCAATTTCATATAGATGATTCTTAAATAACTGACAAAATGTTTCTTTTTGTAAAATCTTTATTTTCGTTAACAAAATTTCACTCGAAGTTAAACTTCTTTAACTTATTAAATTAATTTACATCATGTACTATTAATGCAACTCTTCTGAATATACAATCATCAAAATGTCTAAAATTGGTTTCATGACTTAGCATACTCAAACATCTTTCAAATAATTTCAATATGAAATTCAATAGAGAGCTGTATTCTGAATCGTATATACCAGTTCAAATTGTAAAGCGGCTTTATCACTTTTTGTATATTGAATCTTTTTGGACAATTTTGAACAGTACAAACATTTTACAACATTTCTGTCAATTGATCAACTGGTTTTATAACACCCTTGCACATCGACATTTATTATTCTTAGTTGACTTGAAAATAGCGATCAATAAAGTGTATATTCGGAGCTGCGTATTATTCATGTCAAAGCTACTGCAGAATCAGAAAAATCTGACTCGTCGGGGATAAAGACAATGTTACTATACGGAGTAAAAAAAATAATGAAACCATCTCTAAGAATAATTAAAGGACACAGTGCATTTCACTAGAATTGATCCTAAAATAACAAATTTAAAAAATATGTGAACTTTCTTATTTATTTATATATTTATCAAGATTGCCAAGTTGATTAACAATCTTTATTCATCTTAATTCCCATGGTGTCTGTTTTCTTTAACTGCTGCATAACAAATTATTTAATAATTTTACATTATTTTGCAAAATACTTACATATATGAAATATATTTATTTTACTATAAAGCTACAACATATATGAAAAATAAATATAATATAAAATATATTTATTCTTTTATTTTATACATACATTAACTATATAGTATATTTTAATATAATAAATATAGTTTTATGAGCAAATGTCATTTAAAATTTTATTTGATTTCCTATAAACATGTTTGCAGTTTTCATATTTAAACTTTTTTTGTGAGTCCCGTTATAACCCACTGATCTTGTTCTTTATTTTGACTATTAATTTAATAAAGTAATATTAATTTTTCACACATTAAAATTGAATGAATTTTGAAAATCTCGAAGTGATCTATATCGTATGAAAATACTTCAATAAACTTTCAAATAAAATGTCCACTATACGTTATTAGTTGACATTCTTTCACACAATGAAAAAGCATTTTATTTAGAAGATAATATAAAACATAAACCGACGTTAAATGAGGCACAAAATTTAACTTTAAAAATTATGCAACGAAAATATAAGAAGTAATAGTATTAAATTAGTAAAAGTATAAAATTAAATATTGATAAATTTCAAAAATATGATTAACGAATATCAAAAGTACAAATTTAAACGTCATTAATAATGCTTGCAACGTATACATCATTTAAGAATCAAACCGTGCAAAAATAATTAAATTACGCAAAAGATGTTCGAAGGAAGTTAACGTTTTGTATTTACCTACTTACACTGATTTTGGTAAGACCCATTTAAAGTGCAGTCTCTTGTATATCAAGCATAGCTTCAGACGACGATTTTGCAAAAGTTTAAGCCTCAAGGCGAAGTTAAGTTTAACGTTTCTTTGATGTAGCTCGTAGTGTAGCTATTTGCTGACTTAAGCTTTGGACGCTTCAGATATTGATTCTACCGTAATTAAACGTTAGTGAGGCTAAATGCTAGGCGAATTCGGTTAAGCGCTAAAAAACTCAATAACATCTGTAGACGATGTTGTGCATCGCTACGTCTAAATAAATCCTTCAAATAAAAAGATGATGGGTGGTTCCGCTTAAATCGAACTAATGTGTTCCTTTTATAAAGAGAACGACTATTTATTGAACCTTTTAGTAAAATTTACGTGAGTTTCAATTATTTCTTAACTTTTCTACCACAGAAATTCCAGAGAAAAAAGCATACATTTTCTACCCGATTAATGTATAACAAACAGTTCTTGTACTTGTTTAAGTAATCAGAAAGAATACACTAGTGTCAGGTAAAGAAAGGTTTAATTATAAAAGATTAGCTATATTTCTTGGCAAAATTCAAATAAATATTTCAGTACGTATTTTAGCTATTTGTTTCTGAGGTTACAATATTTCCAAACATCTTTAAAAAATATATAGAAAATTTAAATAATTTGTTGGTTATATAATTAAAAGAAATATATTATTCAACATATTAATATGGAATATGATTAATATACATTGTACAATAAGTGTAAAATGACCTTGTTATTAATATGATTAAATATTATAAAAAATTGGAAGTTACTTCAAATATCAGTAAAAATAATGTTTAAATAACTGTTTAAATGCATCTAAATGTATTATTATAACATTATAACTTATATTTTTAATATGTAATTTAATTTAATTCATATTTTAAAAATCAATGTTTGTTAAAAATACAATTTTTCAGGACTGTTTGAAGATTTACAGTAAACAATAAACACGCATACTTAGAGGAAAATTTAGTAAAACTGAAGAAGTTT
The DNA here is from genome assembly GCA_022817665.1 of Axea sp. ZL-2020. Taxonomy (NCBI): domain Eukaryota; kingdom Metazoa; phylum Arthropoda; class Insecta; order Hymenoptera; family Scelionidae; genus Axea; species Axea sp. ZL-2020. The sequence goes on from JABFOX010001214.1 coordinate 11,449, forward strand.
TTATATTATTTATCATATAAATAAATAATATACGTTTTTCTTTGAAAATATGTAATTTTTATTTGATTGATTTAACAATATGATAATACTTGCTTTTAGCTACTAGTATTTACACATACATTTCCATTCTTTATGCAATTCTAAATTTATTTCCACTAACAGTGCTATTAATATTTTCATTTAATGTATATTAATGATTTACAATTGTAAAACTGTTTACAAAAAAAAAGTTAAATATAATTAAATCTGAAAATATATTTATTTATGACAAAGTAAATTAAAATGAAAAAATTCTTATTTAACGATATTTGATTGAAACTGAGATTTAATATAATTTTACCAAAATTATGTCGTTGTCGCAAGATCTTACAATGATTTATAGCTAATGATATTTAATAAATTTATTATTAAATATATTTTAAATTATACAATTTGGCATAAGTAAGCTAAGATATACTTCTAATCTGGCAATTATTATAATACTTGTTTGCTCATAAGATGCATAGTGAACATACCACACATGCATTGAAAAATGATAATTTATCTTGTGCTTTGACTATGGAAACTGATTTTACAATCATTTTAATCTATAAATTTGCTCCTAAATCTATAAAATAAATTATGGTTTCTTAAACTTCTTGATTCTCGTTGTATGCATCTAACTAATTTAAAATATATAATCCAGCACTGATTATGTAATAAACAATGAAGTATTATGAAGCTCTTAAACTATAAATATATCTTCACTTAGTCATACAAATTTTTGTATCACTTTTGTTTAATATATTATCCACGAAATATATGTATATTTTAGTAACACATATATTTAGTTATGATTATATTCATTTTATTTTATAAAAAAATCTATCTATATAAATCATATTAACCAGCTATATAACACTGATTAATATCTCTCTTAACTCTAACCTCATAACTATATCCTCATACTTGATTGTAAATTGACAGTATAATCAAATGCACAAAAATTGATATTATACTACTTATACAGAAAAACATTCAAATTTTTATCATTTAAATAATTAATACAATAATAAATAAGTTGAACACAACTCAATCAGTATCTAACATAATAAACAATTAAGTTAATTATAATTTCATACGTTACAATTTTGTATTAATTAAAATATTGAATTGTTACTAAAAAGTAAATAAATTATTAAATTTTCTAAATGAATTTAATTATACGAAACATGTCATAATAGTATTGAACGAATTTACGTTTTGACACATTTATATTTCTTATTGCTTGCTATTTAGTAAATAAAATGATAGATCAAGCGTAGAAAAATATAGACTGATAATATAATAATAGTATCATATGCAAGCATAGTTAATACACATGATTAATACCAATGACTGACTTATTTATAACAATAAAGAAAACCAAGTAAATGATACAAATAAAAATTGTCAGCTTTTATTCTACCACGAACGTAAACGAAAAAATTAAGCATTAAATTCCTCATTTTAAATAAATTAGAATTTACAATTAATTTATGAGTTATGAATAATTAATTAAACACGCTTTTTTAAACGTAGTCTCTACGAAATTTATAAAAATTACTGACGCAGTAATACAGATCATTTACTAACCGTGGGAAATTGAGCCAACATTAAATTAATGTTAGGAATTGACCCTTGTCTAAGCATCATAATAAAACAATGTTTTGCACTAGCCTAATATCATTTGCCTAGAATGGTCTAATATCTGTAAAAGATGTTTGACAAATAATATTAAGCCAATACTATCCCTATATAAATTTTCGATATTATGAAGTTACTATTAATAAGCATTAGGAACTAGCGTCATAGCCAATGTCAACTGTTAAGACTGACTTAATATTTTTGCTGTTGTAAGACTAACATTAACTTTGGTTATGTATCCAATATCTGTAATTGATGTTGAAAACAGACGTTAGACTAACGTTAATCCTGAATGCCAGCTCAATCATGGTAAGTATTTTTTAAAGCGCGTGGCTCGGTCTCTCTTTCGTTTGATTTTTTATTTCATCACTCTTTTCGTTTTTTTTTCTATTCTTT
>JABFOX010001215.1:0-13505 GCA_022817665.1 Axea sp. ZL-2020
ATATAAAATAATAAAAAACAATATAAAGTATATATATTTTTGTGTTAGAAATATGATTGAGTATAAATTTATAAAATATTAATATTCTTAAAAAAAACATAATTATATTTGAAAATAAAAAAAAATAAAAATTTATATATATATATATATATATAATTATATATATATATATGTATCATTTTTTGATGTTTTGATTGTTGTTTTTATAAACATGTAAATATATTCTGTTTTTTTTTTTTTTTTGTTTTTTAATAATCTAATAAATTTTATGCAGATTGAAAAATTTCAGAAATGAAAATTTGAGAACTAATAACGGTTCAAATTTAAATCAAATTATCTACAACACATTTATTCGATGAAATCCAGCTAATCACTATTTTGTTCGTTTATATATAATATAATTATAATTTTAAGATAATCATTCTTACTGATAATGAAAAAGTTACTTTGCAAGTCTTTTGTAGACTTAAATGATATGAATTTGACATTAATAAAATAGTGTCATTAGCATATCGACACAATAGTAATATACAGCCAGCATTACAGCAGGAAAATAACATAATGTCAGTGCACTGATGTTCAATTAGTATCACGTAAGTTACTTGCACAGTTTGGATTCTGAATACATTCATTTAGAAAAATAAATATTTTATTATTTACCATTATCTAATTATAATGCTATATTATTTATCAATATACTATTATTTTATCATTAAAGTATTAAATTATTTGTGTAAACAATAAATTACATCAATAAAATAAATAATTCAATCATGTCAATGTCTAAAGTGAATGTAGATTTTTATTTTTACCAACTTTATTCTTATATTTAAAGTTAAAATTGAAACTATTCAATTGATTATTATCTTTATTATTATTAATCAACATAATATTTCGGTACGACAAAAACCATGTTATTATTTTATTACATTTCATCTACTTCTACATTTTAATCGTGGAAATTGAATAGTAATTACATATTATTATTTATATAATAAATACAATTATAAATACAGAATAAACAAAATAAAACATTAAAAATAAATTGAAAACATGAACATTAAAATCCATTATAATATTGCTTATAAAATATTTCAGGGGGAAAATACAGCCACACATAGATTCGAAATTCAGACCTCTTCATCGAAATTTAATACACGTAAAAATAAATTTGCAACGTGATATCAAATGAAACCGCGAAGAAGTTCTGAGAATAATTTCTGTTACCACAGGAGGACCTCTTGCAAGAAACTGGAGTTTCATTTCCACTTTCAAGTTTGAATGACTTCCAAAACCAAAAGTTAAAAAAAGTTGATGAGAATAAAAGAAATGCTAAAGTAGGTAATATTTATGTGTAATAATAGTATATATGATTTTACGAATACTTTGAATAACAAATTATTCGGTCTCTTACTTTTTCTGTTAAAAAATAAGGTAATTAGATAATTTTTCGTTCAACGATTCATTCTTGAGTTTTGCATTTGTAATAAACAGCACCTTCTTGATCAAAGAACTATCTTTAATACACCGAGTGAATCAGAACTCCACTTTCAAACTTTCAGAGATTGTTCAGGAGTATCTTTTGAGTATTTTGGTACAAAGGACCCATGATCTCCGGCGACTCGTTACAGAGAAATTGCATTTCGTTTAGTTTCTCGCTACAATTAGCTTTGTATTTGTATTGCATTGAAAATACTGACACAGTGCCTGCTGTTGACAACTTCTTCAACTGGGGACATGTAAAGAGCCTGGTTTACGAGATTCCGATCGATACTTGCATGGACCTGGTTGCCCGGAATATTGCAGGTACGGAAGTAGTACGCCAAAGTCCTGGAATTTTTGGGCGTGTAAAACATTCAGTGGTGCACCGTTGAACACTGTCGTGATTATGACGATCAACAGTTTGAATAATACCTGCAAAGGAACAGTTCTGCATTTGTTATGCACTGTATTGCACTCTGGGGGATCACATTAAACACGCTGTGACAACAGTGTACGTGTTTCGTCCATGGGGTGTTGTATTACGTTGTACTGTGTGTTGTAAATTTTGATTATTACATATTACACAGGTTTCTTCACTGATGTGAAGGTATTTTCGTGGAAACAAGGGTGACTAGGATGACAAATCGAATAAATCATAATTATATTATTACTCTGCAACGAGCTGTCGAAGACCGTGGATTTCTTATACCAAAATACTCGAAAGTTATCCCTGAACTGCCTTTGAACGTTTATCATTGGAGTTCTGGTTCATCCTGAATATTAAATTTTAATTGTAATCTTAGATTTTAGTCCATGTTTTCCATGCGATATTACTTATATTCAAATTCTTATTCTCATACGGTTTCAAATTTCATTTATCCAAATTTATTGCACATCTGCTATAGATTTCAAGAAATTAATTGGAAATTTTTATTCGCATTATGAAAAAAAAAAGATATTATAAAGGAACTAGCAGAAAGCTTTCTGGGGAAATAAGAAAGAAGATTTTTCGATTATTCGTCGGTATATTTATTTCTTTAATTATCATAGTTCGTCTTAAATTGTATGAACGAAAAAAATTGCTGCTAAAGCATCGCCTGTTCTAATAAAAAGTTATATAAGTCGATAATTAATTAATTCGAGCGTCAGAAAAGACAGACGGTGAAAAAACCGTAGAAGCTGACGTATATCAGTAAAAGTTATCAAAATCTTTCGGGACATAAAAAAGTCGTTTTTTTTATTATTATTTTTCATTGTATCATGAAAATAATTATTAAAGCTAGAGTCTTTTTTCTAAATTATTTTAACATTCACTTCAATGCATAATTGTTCGGTAATTACTAAGCTTCTTTGACGGATTTCCAAAAGTTCGAACTTCTAGACGATAGTTCCAAATTTTTAACTTTAATAGTTCAAATATATAAAAAGTTTAAAAGTTTAGAAAATGTAAACTTCAGCTTTTGAAATTTCCAAAACTTTATTCCAATTACGAATACTGCTCGACTTTTATTTTTGCAGACGAGGAAACAATTTTGGCAAAAAACATTGAAACAATATTGACATAGACACAACATTTTGAAAAAAAAAAAACTGATAGTTTTTATTGAAACACAATTAATTATTTGAAATACCACATTAAATTATTGTTGTTAATTTACGTTGATACGGCATTAGTAGTTAACATTGCCATACTGGTACAACTCAACCATTATTCAACTTAAACTGAACAACTGACGCACAATATAAAAACGACTTTACCAACGTTGGACCAATTTTATGTTAACACATTTCTCATCGGTAATGATATAATTAGTTTTTCGTATTTAATAATTTTGACCTGGCTTGTTACGCAATTATTTGTCTATTTTTTAATTTAAATAAAAAAACCGAAGTACTCTTGATTTATTTTGTTAATTATATTATTTCCACGTTAACCAAAATTTTATTGCACATTATATTTTAATACATAATGTTTATTTACACAATTAATTCATATCTCTAAATAATTTACATTTAAATAGAAAATATATTAACGGGTTGAAATAAAATTATGTTATAATTATCTTGTTATTTATCTACACTTAATTATTATTCTTAAAAGAAGAAATAAGAAACAAGAAAAAAAATGCGAAAGAATTTAATACGAATTTAGTATTTTGCATTTATACTTTTTTATCGATAAAAATATTTCATAACATTTTTTTATTTACAAAATAAGCACGCCTTTGCAATACACTAATTTTTTAAAAAGAAATATACAAATATTATTTTTAGAATATTTTAATTGCCCGTCACCTATTTCTAAAATGGTATAACTTATGTATTTGTTTAATACGTGTGTGTCAAATATTTAAATCGTTCCATTTAAAAGTACAATTAAGACACGTAACAGAATACAAAAATGAGAAATTAATAATTATAATTATAAAATGAATAAGTACAACATAAATCATGTAATTCGTTGTACATATATTAATTTGTCACAAATTACATTATATATTTAAATGAAGGCATTGCTAAATAACGAATTATACAAAAATTTACGGACCCCACTACTTGTTCTATTTATATTAATAATTTTACGTCGTATTTTATTTTATAATAATGATTGTTTCAGTGAATAAATCAAGAAACTCGCTTATAAAGCAACGTGTGCTGTATTTGTGCAAATTCTGAATGTAAATTGAGCTGAATAAAAGAGGTAGCATACAACAAATATGATACAAGTTATATATTATATTAAAATTAAATTTCTTATTTTAAATAAAGTTCATAATTTATAAATAATAAATTTAATTACTTTTACCATTCACACTGAAGTTTTGTGAATCGTGATTGGTGTTGTAGAACAAGGGACTTGTTTTGCACTGTTTTATTACATGTAATAGTTGTTATATCATATTTAATATTGTTTTCAGTAGAATCAATTTACAGAACTTACACAATGAAGAGAATCATTGATCTGCATTTTCGAACAAATCGAGAGCGAGAAACTCATTTAAAGCAACAAGAATTGATAATAAAAATTCGAAAGAAGAGTTCAAAAAAACAAACGAATTTAATGTACGTATGCAGTTTTTATAACGTAATTTATAACAGAGAACAATTGTACTCCAATAATTTCAATTTTTCAGCACAACTTTTCAGATGTACTTGTCTATGATATTGGACGACTTGCAGCGATCATTCTCGTATATCGAATAAATCAGCTAGTTTAACAATCTGTAAATAAATGAAACGTGCAATCATTTCCACAAATATATGCTCTTTCGCAACTTGAATTTATTTCACAGTATTTATTGAAAGAGCTATTAAATTAAATGTATAAATTGTATCAATCACATCGCCTTTTTTTTTTAAATAAAAAAAAGGATCGAAAAAGTACTTTTATTTTATATAAGCAATAAATAATATTATTAGTATATATTCTGAGTTATTTCTGATTTTCTTTTTATTAATAATTTGTACAACATAAAAAGAGCAGAGATAGAAAATTGCTTTAACCAAACGAAGTTGTTATTTTGCGAAATGTTGCAAAAGAGCTGAAAAATCACTGCTCTGGTAAAAATTCAATTTTTAACGTAAGAACAATGCACGAACGTTCTTACGTAATCCTTTTATATATGTAACGGGCAATCTCTTAGATTATACTTCCGTTTTCATCGAAACGATGTACCCGATAAATATATTCATTCCTGAAGATAGTGATGCAAACAGCTTGTCGTTTGAATTAAATTAATGTTAAAAGAAGAACGTCATCGACGTTCATTGAAATAATTAATTCATTCAAATGAATTTTTCATGTATTAATCAATGCGAAGCAAATAATTAAATTTTAATCATTTTTCTTCGTTTTATTATTATCTTAACGCGCGTATTTTTGTGTATTTTAAATGAACGCTTAACTGACAATTTGCATAAAAATAATTTACATAAAGCCAATTTATTCCATCTAAATTTGATGAAATTGTTCATTTCTGCTGAAATATAATTTTTATGATTGTACGAATGATGTTGAATGTATCTTTAAAAACACGTAGTAAATTAATAATTAAAAACTGTAATACAACAGCTTAAACTACTGCTTGAATAATCATGTTGGAAACGAATTAAAAATTTGATTAACATTTATTACTAATATTAATTATTGAACAGGAAATATTTATTTTAAAACGTTTTTTTATTGATTACTACCTTTATACATGCTTAACACATACTTATCAGTTCATTTTAGAATTTAGTTTACACTTATGTCAATATATATTATTTGTTCATTTTTATTAACACTTTACCTTCGTCACTGTAATTATTTTGTTTTACAATTTATAAATGAAAATTGAGTGGAACATTGTACAGTGAAAAAGCGCATGTTTCTTCCCATAAAAATGTTTAACAGAAAATTGATATAGTAAATATTATTAATATTCAAAGCAATACGAAGTTATACATTGATAAAATACGACAAAGCAACTGTATTGATTAATATAAAGATCAAATATATGTATAATTTTCTATAAATTTTCTTATTAATTGGACAAATATTTTATTTGTATTACTGGCTTTGTTAATATAATAATAAAGCAGTTTATTGTGATTTGCAATTATCTACCAACTTTTGACGAGGTACAAGTTCAATAATTCGTGATTTTATTCATTGAATACATATTATACATTATTACATATGTCATATTGTACTCGATCATTTTGCTACATATGATTTTCATTTGCAAAAATTGTATAAATATGATTTTAATAAACCCAAATGTCATTATACAAAACCATTCACTTTCTTTTAAATTTTAATTCTTATAATTAAATATAAATTGTAATACAGGAATAAGTATCATATGTAAGAGTATAATGGGAATTTTTTTTAATAAATTCACATTCGTCAAATTCACAAAAAATTAAAGCCTAAATATGCTTTAATTTCTTATTATGACAAAAATCTCGATAACGTAATGTAACATTTACGATATGAGTTTATTTTGATATGAAAAGCACATTTTATGCGAAAAAATTCAATAGCGCGATATTTTTAATAACGCGTATACATTTTTATACATTCCTTAATAAAAGATAAAACCAAATCAATGAAGCCTTAATTTTGTATCATTCGAAAAATGACTTAAGAATTCCATCGCGTGTTATGTCAATGTACATACATATTTTCATTTCCCAAAAATGAGAAATTCGAGGAACATTTGTGAAAAAATTTCCTTTGCAAATTAAAAATGACGATACACAGATTTGTCGACGAAAAATGTTTGCGTTGTTTATTTTAAACGGAATTGAATCGAGTGATTATCGATCCGATAACGAATTGAATCAGAAAAACAAACTTGATTTACAAAAAATATCTCGGGCAACAATAAAATGCGACGACGAGTACTTTCAGTTTTCAATTCGTATTATTAGTTATACTTAAACGCTACGTTACATGATGAGGCGTTAATTTGCATGAATTGTATTTTCGATTTCTCGACTACTGTATTTCTTTTCATTTTATTTTGTATTTATTTATGTATCAAACGCTCGTTTCCATTCACTCGCATGAACAAACATAATGATTCGCACAAATGATCGTAACGAGTGTGTTTCATCATAAATTAGCGCGTTGCGTTAAATTAGCTCTTATTTCTCATCCTCCTTTATTTATCCGTACTTTCGGATTACCCTTTTAAGTAAAAATATCGCAATAATCTTTCGCATGTCCTTAAAGTTATTATCATTTTCAGTAACACAGCGGCTAACAACTAGGTGTATTTATATATTTATATAGATTTATTTGTGTGTACATGTATATAAAAAAAGACGCTTTCCATCAATCAATGTTTCATTTCACGAAAAATTCATGACGGTTTAACGTGATGATAACGAAATGGTCGTAGACGAGAATTACGAACGATAAGTACGCGCGATTGTCGTCATTTACAAAAAATTATATGCTTCTCTAAAGCATAAGTACAAAAATTTGGTTGAATCACGCTTTTCGCTTTTACTCTGGCAGTGATTATTGAAAAGTACAAAAAATAATTCCGTAAAGTAATCGAATTACTTCGCGATGTAAAAAAGAACGAGTATCAAAAAATTATCAGAAGAGCAAAAAACATGTCGATTCACAAAAGATTGATTATTATCGAACTGCGTTGTCCATTGCGTGTCGTTGTTACGCGTTTCGAGACTAAAATAAAATTGACTATCTCGATTATCGGCAAAGGGTTTCGTTTTTTGTCTTTTTCTTTATACGCTAGTATCGGTGATGATTATAGATATAATTTACACTGAAATTTTAAAAGTACTGTATTTTGTCTGGTATGCTTGCAATCGTATGCATTTAACAATTTTGTATTAATTACAAATGATATTATATTAATTAAATACGGGCTAATCAAATTGATGCTTGCAGTTTGGAATTCCTATTTTGTATTTCAAAATATTTAAAACGTTTATTCAAATAAAAACATTAAACTGATAGTAGAATGAGATTTTAGCTTTAAGAGTAAATCTATTTCAGATTTACAGATGCTCACAATTATTGAATTTTGTGAAATTTAAAATCTGTATGCTTCGAATTTTTATAGTAATATAACGATACAATTTTATTTAATTACCAATGCAATTGATTTGCAAAATATTAATTTTATTTTAATTATATCAATAATGTTCAACAACACTAGCTCACAAGTGTGACCCTAAAAATCATGCAGTGTGTACAGGATACGATTTCGAGAGAAACTTTTACGCATTATCGTCCGTTTATTGTCATTCGACTGTTCCAAGTAGCCCCGCGAAAATCGAATCCCAAGTGGCTCGTTGTCGACAGAGACCTTCGTACATTAATTAGTTATTGCTTAAAAAAAGAATGGCACTGGTCTGAGTGTCGTTGCTGCGGATTGTTTTTCTTTGCCCATAATTATAAAGGAATTTTCATTATGTATCATATATTCTTACTTTATTTCTAATTAAATAAATACAAAAAAAAAAAAAAGTAAAAATAAGATAAAGAACATCTGGTACATTTTGTAATCGAACACTTGTTATAATGTAAAAATGCACTAGAGTAAAATTAAAGTTATAAAATTCGATTGTTAAAACATTTTTTTAAGAGTTGAAAATCTATGTATTGTTTTAAAAATAAAAGCAAAAACAAAGCAAACGTAAAAATTTTAACGTTGGTTTGCGCTGTCTCGAGGATTTGGATTAGTTATTTTGATTTGGTATATGCGTAAAAGGGAAGAAACCGCCGTTCTGTTAGGGTGGCACATATGGGGGTGGCCTTCTGTATTTCATCGCTGGTTTTGGCCGACTTTGACGATTATTTTCACGATTTGATGTAAATGGAGGTGGTGGCTGATATGGTTCTTCGGAGTTTTCTTTAGGGAGCATTGGTACGTGTGCGCCATCTTCGGTTTTTTGATATTCTGGTGGTGGTAGTGGTGGTTTTTCTTCCTTTAAAATAATAGGAGATTTATTACCTGAAAAATTAAAATGATATATTTTAATTATTAGATCTATTATAATTAACATATTATAAATAATAGATATAATAGTTGCATTATTATATAATAATATTTTTAATTAAAGAAATTTACAAATTATATTTAAAAACCTGAAAATAATTTCTACATTGTAAAATGTTAGACAATTGTAAACAATTATTATTCCTTATATAAAGAGAATTGTAAATTCAATTTGTATTTTTGAATTCTTTATATTATTTAATAACGTAATAAAATTATTTTTAAAATGGCGAAAGCCACATTTTTTCTAATCATATTACAAATGTACAATAGTGTGTTTGATTTAGTACCTATTAAAAATATTGCTGAATTTGGTTTAATTTTAAAAAAAGTTTTAATAATTTACGATTATCATGATTCTCATGAGAACATTTAAAATAAAATGAATAAATTATATAGATTGTATTTACTTAATTCAACTTCCCAAGGAAAGTTTTTAAACATTTATAAAAAGCATTAAATTAAGACTTGACGAGGAAATAATGCGAATTTAAATACGAATTATAATATAATTCTTTTATATAAAAAGATTAAATAGTAATGTTTCGGGGATCAAAATATATTTTACATTTATTATATATATTTATATAATATATATGCAGATCAATTTGATATTAATGTGTTTTAGCAATAAAATTTTAAGTATAAAAACAGTTATAATGAATGTATAACAACAGGTTTGATACATTTATAAAAGAAAATATAAAATTTTTTCCAATTTTCCCAATATTTATTTTATTAATCCAACTTCAGATTAATTACCTGGATCTGGTTTTTCATCTAACTCATCTTGGAAAATGACGGGAATTCCTTTACTTTTAAAACTCTGTCTTTCATCGTCTTGTTCGCTAACGCTCATTTTACCGCTGCGTCTTCTCTTGTATAATATACACGCAATAATTCCTGCCAGTGACAACATTGCTGCAATAATGATTGCAGGCAATACAAACGTTACGAGGTAATCCTCCCTAGCAGTACCGACTGACGTTGAATCGTCGATCGCTGGTACAAAACTGTCTGGAGAATGTACGCCGGTGAGTTCACCTTGGCAAACACCAAGAGGCATTACCGTGACTTGCATCACTGTAAATTCTTTGCCCATCACTCGGTGCACGCGATCGGTTACCGATTTGTCTTTTTGGACGAGTACTTGACGCAATTGTTCAATTTGATCATGCGGACAATATCTTGTCGGTAAACTTCGATTTCGCCAAGTTACAACGGTGCTTCCACTAGAAACATTATCAAGTACAATATTGCTGGCATCGCGATCTTGATACAATTCCTGAATTCGTTCAATGAAGTTGCGTTTTTGCATTGCAGAGTTTACAAATGTTTCATAAGGAGTTTCAATGATCATTGAGAACTCTACAGTGGGATTTGTATAGGGTTCTGCATTTACTACAACGACGAGACTATCCATTGCAGTTGCACCTGAAATTAAATTCCGCGTGAGTTTTATAACAACAAAAATGTTGAGTATTTTAATAATTAATGAATATGAACTAACAAAATATTGAAATCAATAAATTAAGTTTAAACTTTTATTAATTTATATTCAAAGTTGTGAAAAAAATATTGTGCAATTTGTAACATCTTAAAATATACAAATTTATCTGAATGTATTGAAAATGCGCACTAATCTTTTATTTAGTTTTATATAGTTTAGTATTGTGTATATTTATTTACTTTAAAAAACTAAATATAAAGATTAAAAATTACGTTATACAATTACTCACCACCCTTGTCTGTAACAACTAAATGATACGTTTGTCTTCCCACATCTTCACGAAGAGGTACACCATAAAATTCTTGGTTCTTACTATCGAACTGTAACCAATTGTATGGCGGAATTGATGATCTGTTTCCAAATAACAAATCCATCTTCATATTTCGAGCTGATCCATCTTCTTGATCGAAGAAGGTATCCTAATAAAATAAAGATAATTGAATGAATTTATTAATATATTACAAAGTAACATGTTAAAACTTTTCCATTCAAACCAACAAAAAATCATATTTATAACATAAAAATTACCTGTGTACAGAAATTATACAATTTATCCAATACACGAATTATTAAAACAGATACTTCATCAATTGATAAAATTTCTTTTTTATTAATGTCTGTTGAATAACTGTAATACATCTTTAAAAACGAATGAAATATGCTATTTTACTCAACTAATGATATTTTATTTATGCAAAGTATATATGCATTTAATGCAAATACATAAAAATTCAATACTTAGAAAAATGTTAAAATTTAAAAACGATTCATTTTTAAAAATGAATATTTTTATTACATTTTCATTTTTTGAGTAAAAAATATATTTTTACAGAAACGTATTCATATTGTTACACAAAACGTAAAAAACCAATCGAAAATGGTTGAATCAAATTTAGCGAACGAACCTCGGGCACTCTGTGGACAAGTAACGTTCCAGCAGTCACGTTCAGATGGTCGACCTGATTTCGTGGCATGGGTGGCAAATTAGGCGCAGGCGTCTGCAAACTGATTTTCGTCACGTGAGGTTTCAAACGTTCTTCACATTGACCAATTCCTTGATAATCTACGCGAGTTACTTCGAAATTCGGCGCGAATATTTTCTGAAGAAGTCGACTCGGCTGAGGGTACTTTCCTTTCACATGCAAATGCTGAAATTACGATCATTATTTACCTTTAATTTTTATTATGCATGGAAATATTGTTGCAGTATTGCAATTGTAAAAAGTATTAATATTAATCCATATTATTATTATATTAATCTTCACAAACGAATAAAACCGTAAATATTTAGTCAACGCCTACATTTTCTGTGAAATTACCCTTACATTTTTTAATGCTTCAATCTGTTGAATAGGGCATTCGTTTCCTCTAGGAATAGTATCATTAGTCCAAGTGAACACTACTTCGTTCGTATCCTCAGACATTTCAATCGATCTCACAGTTATGTAATCCGTATTTTGATCTTCATACAATGCCGCAAGTTTATTCAAAATCTGTAAATTTTAAAAGTGCGTTAATTAAATATTAAATAACAAATGTTTCATTAAATCTAAATTCAAATTATTCAGAAAATGTTGAAATATTTGAATACAAAATTTAACTTATAATATTAACGTATATATGATAAATTAATAATTATCAATACTAATGTTAAAATAGATCAATTCTACATTAATAAACGTGTACTGATACATTTTTAATCGGTTAAATACAGTGATAGAATAATTACACTCAATTCCCAATCGACGTTGTTGTAGAAATTCAACATGTCTACGATTTTCAAGTGGAGGCTAAATTCGTGGTTAACTGTACGACTCAATCTGTGCTGTTGAACGCGAACATCAAGAAGACCGGACGCGTTGAGTCCCTGGCTGTCGTAAGCGACGAGCTTATAATTCCACTCAGAAACGTCGCTCTCGAGAGGCCTGTGATTTTTAAAAAGTGACGAGGATAAAGAGGCGTAATAATGTTATCGCGATTTCAGAGTAGCAAGGGGAAGAAAGCTATTAGTCATTTTATGAGAAACAGTAGGAAATAATTGCATTTTCAATGGGGAGTGTTAATAAAAGTGATTTTCTTTCCAGTAAAACATCGTAATGCACAAGAATTACAAAATTAAGTAATAGTGAAAAATAAGTAACTGTTCACGAGTAATATTAAATCAACAGAACGTTTTTAATATCTTATACTTTATATAGAAATACTACAGTAATATACAAGTTTTATTTATTATAATTTTTTCAGTTATAACATTTATAGTTGATTTAATGAATATTGAAGTTAATTAATTATTTTCAGTCATTTTATCGTTTCAAAATCTTCTTTAGCATTGAAATAAGTAAATGCAAATTATATATAAAATAACTGAGTGACTCACAATCCATATACTTCCTGAGTCAACAGATTGAATTGCAACCAGTGATTCCTTTTAATGGGTTCATCATTTACAAACAGCAATTTCAATTTCAAAGATCTAGTATTTCCATCTTCAAGATCAATAAAAGTATCATTGGGTATAAAGTAACTCAATAATTTTCCTGCAGTAACTCTCAGTTTCTGCAACTTCTTTTCTTGTCTTGGAGGGATGTTTGCTATCTCTTCAATCTTGTGTGTAGTAGAAACCGTTGTATACGGAACAGTCATCTTCTCCGTAGTAGATGACTCTGTAGAGGAAATTCTGGAAGTAGTAGTAGGGCTTTGAGTCGTCACTACTGTGGTTGGCACTTCGGTCGTCGGGGCTGCAGATGTCGTTGTTGTGGTGGTTGTCGTTGTAACTGTTGCATTCGTACTCAAAGTAACTGGTGAACTCATCGCCACAAAATCTGGCATTAATGACGTAGATGGCGTTTCACTTGACAACAGCTGCGTCGTTGTTAATGGAGATGTTGCCGATGATTCTATAGGCGTTGATATACCAAACGTTGCTTCTCTCGTCGTACTTGCGGTACTCTTATCCGGCAACTGATCAGCAAATGTTTTTAAATTATTTT